>CAJSMH010000036.1:0-22373 GCA_907269105.1 Volucella inanis | reverse complement strand
AACAGGTCGTTCGGCCGAGAATATCGCGGCTGTGACTGCCGATGTCGCTCAGAACGAAGAAACATCACCCAGATGACGGGCCACGCAATTGGGCATCACCAGACCCTACATAGAATTTCAGTGAAAGACTTTCACATGTTCCCGTACGAAGTGCAAACAGTGCATCAGTTAATGCCTCCTGACCGTCAGTTGCGTGTACATTACTGTAAAGCCATCTTCAATCTCAACAACGAAAAGGACGATTTAATGTCGAAAATCATAATGAGCAACGGGGCGCATTTCCACTTAAGCGGTTACGTCAATAAGTAAAATCTTCGTTTCTGAGGCACTCAAAATCCGCGTATGATGCACGAAGAGCCATTACATCCACTCAAAGCCACTATGTGGTGCGACGTTCACGCGGGAGTTGTGATTGGGTCGTATTGTTTTGAGGACGCAATCGGCAATACGGTCACTGTTACTGTCGAACGCTACAGGGCCAGGATAAACGACTTCTTACTTCCGGAATTTGATGAACGGGGCTTGGTGAACATGTGGTTTCAACAAGACGGTGCAACCGCACACAAAACACAAACCACAATGCATTTTGTGAAGGAAGCGTTTCCTAGTCACGTAATCTCCCGTTTTGGCGATTTGACGTGGCCAACAAGATCACGGAATTTAACCATCCCAGACTTCTTTCTTTGGGGCTACTTCAAGTAGCGGGTTTATGCTAACAAGTCTCAGACAATCGTAAACCTTAAGAATATTCAAAAGGAATGCAAACAGTTATCACCGGAAATCTAGTGGAAAGTCATGGAAAATGCTATAAAACGAGCACAAATGTGTATCAACACTGGCGGCAGCCACTTGGGGGATATTATATTTTCCACTAAACAAAAACAAATGCAAAATCCAAAATCTTTTTTTTTATTAAGTTAAAAAGTAATTCAAAAACAAAATTGGATGATTAATTTTGCAACACTTTGTACATGAACGAAACAGTCAGCAATTATTTACCAAACTCTTTAAATACAAAGGGCACTTAAAGGTTTACTTACAAAAGGAACATTTAACATAAGAAAATGGTGTCTCAATGCACGTGCACTCATAAGTGATATACCAATAGCTGATTGTTAAAAGGAAAACTGCTTTCACGATTAAAACGAAGCGTCTATTAGAACTCCTTTTATTGTATAACATAGCTTCCACCATTAGATTAGTGTTGTATCATAATGAAATTTAAAGAGATAATACTCGCTAAAATCTTTGTCAAGAACTACGGATTTCCAAACTGGACTGGGATGCTGCAGTATCTATGGGGATGCACACATAATGAATGGCCTTCAGAAAAAGCCTACTGCATGCATTCTCTGATGCCTTTCAACGAGCATATGGAGCCGTAGACTCACCAAAATCTACAAATCATCGAGGAGAAATAAAAGTACAATTGGTACGCTCAAAATCTCGAGTAGCACCAATAAAACAACACACCGTTCCTCGTTTTGAGCTGTGTGCTAACATTTTCTTGAGTTCACCAATCATTTGTTCCAAACAAAAATAATGGCATACATCATATAGTACGCTTTATTAAAAACTCAAAACGGGCAAGAGGTTATAGACTTCTAGACAACGTTTTCCCATTTCAGGAATTCAACGCAGGGAAAACAATTATAGTTAAATATCTGCAAACAACAGCATTTCTAGTAGATCTTAATTTACTTGTGCAAACAAGACATGTATGCGGAAAAAGTATTTTAAGCTCATTGGCACCATTTCTGGATAACAAAAACATCATTCGAGTGGGAGGTCGACTAGAAGCTTCGACACTCCCATATGAAACCAAACATCAATTTATTCTACCGATCTTCCACGTTTTCACGTGTAAATTTTTGTACACCACTGAATACCTTGTTGCAGAGCAAAACCAATTTATACGGAAGAAATAATGGGGAACAAGAACAAATTCAATCTTCAAGACCGTTTATAAATGTTGGTGTCGACTTTGTTGGACCAGCTTGCATCCACTACAAAATACGAAGTATTTACTCTGTATCAGTATTCATATTTTTGGATGTGAATGCCGTGGATTTGGAATTGGTTACAGATCTAATAACCCAAACATTTATTGTAGCACTAAAAAGGCTTATGGCACGACGTGGTTGCCTAGTAAAAATATTTTCTGACAACGAGACAAACTTTATGGGAGCCGGGAGTGAACTCAACGAACTCTATTCAAAGATCTTTAGCGAGGAAATCACTGTGCCGAGAAGTGTATCGGCACTAAACTGATTCCTCAAAGATCCCAAAATTTTGGAGATTTGTGGGAAGCCGCTGTCAATTCCTCCAAACAACACATTAAGCGAATATTTGCTTCTCTGACAACGCATCCCAATGATATAAAAGTTCTTTCCCCAGGGCATTTTTATTTGGAGCACCATTGATCATTATCATGGATCCAGATTGTAAGGCATTCATCATCACCTATGCAGTTCGATAGAATCTGGTAACACCGGGAGTTCTGGCGTAAATGGAACAACGAGTACCTACAAGAGATCCAGAAAAGATATAGTTGGAAGCATCCTTAAGAAGACGTTCAACCATGAACACTTTTACTTGTATAGCAGACTAATCTAGTTATCAAAACAATTCCAGGAAAGTTCAAAATGAAATGAAAAGATTCATGCTAAGGTTTGTCCCCTGCCTTATGAAATTAAGCCTACCAATCAATAAAGATGGAAATAACTCGCCCCCTGAAAGGTTATTTCGTTTCACTGAGAATTGAGCCATACGACAAAAACAAGTGCAGTAGAAATCAAAAAATTTACAGACAACCCAGGGAAATACTTTGAAGGCCTTGATGAAGCAAGTATTTCCTTATGTATGATGAAGGCCTGATGATTGGACTCCTTTTGTTTATTTCAACATGTCTAATTATTGGTAGGAGTATAAAGGCTTAAAACAGGCCGTTAACATTTGAAAGAAAAATGCGAAGCTATACAACTATGGTGTATCCAAGCGATGTATATTATATACTTTAATTACAATACATCTATAACAAGAGTTTCAGGAAACAGTTTGAACGAAACATAAATACTTAGAAATGGATTGGCCATTCATAAAGACGATCCCGGTTCGATTTCATTGGTACCATTGCAAACAAGCTGCTTACTATTCCTTATCACGACTATGCGCATTTCATGGAAGCCAAAATCGAAAAAGACAAACAAGAACAAAGAACAATTTTAGAATTGAGCAAACGACAAACGTCTATTATTGAATCAACTGCCAATATTCTTTGTAAATCTATGACATCAATTAAAGCACAACTCATTGTAATAAGACAGTAGCTGACCCAACCAGATAGTGATCGAATCACAAGAGTTCAACTCCACCAGTTGCTTCGGCTGATACCATTACCAGTTCAACACAACAACCCTTTTGTATTCATAAAACCACCCAAACCGTTTCTTGCCATAACTTGATATAGAGACCAATATTTTCTTGGCTGCATACAGCTGATGATAGTAACGTGCATTAGGCAATGGCATACCTCTAAGTGAGGAAAATTGGTTTATAAGTGGTGTTTAAAAAGTGCAAGTGTCTTAAGAAATAACATAACATAAGCTTACTGCAAAATTCGAAAAAGTAGTTTCGCTCAGTAGAGTGCCTAGCAAGGCACTCCGAGGATTGTTTTTTTTTTTTTTTATTTCTTTATTTCATATCAAGAAACTTAAATATAAAGTATAATGTAATTATTGAGCTTTAAATGAAATAGCTTTGTACAATCTGCTGTCTAATAAAATGTAAAAGGCGAGAATGTACCTATTAGTTATATAAAATTAAATTCAGAAAATTTAAAAAAGTACATTTAAAAAAAAATTACATACAATTTTAAAAAAAAGAAAAGAAACTTAAAATATATTACATCATTGGTGTTAGTAAAGCATCTATTTTAGAATGGTTAAACAAAAAAGCCATTTTTCTATATTATTTAAGAATACTAAGAATATACTCTCTCAAACCTATGTTTTTCTAGTAAATTATTAAACAAACAAGGAGCAGTAACATAATAAAAGCGTGGAAAATGTGTTTTGTGGATTGTTGGAACATTTGCGAAGTTTCTGGTATTAACTCGCAAGTTATGATTATCATGAACTCTAACATCATAGTACCCGTAATTTTCAAAAAATATCTCCAAAACTTTGTAGAAGTACAGGTGCTTTAAAGGTAGAAGTTCGAGACATTTGAATAACTTAAAAGTGGGAATTTTTTCAACTTAACTGATGGTCCAATATAATACCTAGGTATTTAAAGCTGTCAACACGCTCAATTAAAAAGCAACCATCACTACAGCTTACCTATCAAAGCTTACCTTACTATCAAATGATATATTATGTCCATGTGCATTTCCTGAACAGAATCTAAAACAGCTTGGTGAGTGATAATATTAAGGCAACTCTCCGCATACAACACCTTTGATATTAAATAACATAACTTTCGTTTTGGTGCTGAAGATCATATTATGAAACTTAAACCATCGTCGTAGTATATCTAGGTCATAATTAACATCGGCAAACATATCAATGAAATAGGAATAGGAAAGGGCAGTATCATCAGCAAAAGCCGTAATTTTGCCCTTAAAAGGTGAAGGAACACCTATATTAAAATAATTATATGAGCTAATAATATTTTTGACCTTTATGACTTTTTTACGATTTGTTAAATACGAGGCAAAACAGTCATGAATGAAGCCTCTGAAACCTGCATTAAATATTTTACCTAGTAACAGAGTATGACTCACCATATCGAAAGCCTTGGTTATGTCAATAAATAAAGTCGAAGGAATTTGAGAAGTATAAAAACTGTTATAGATAACATAATATTTTTTAATACAAAACTTGAAATATTATCAAAAGGCGACGAATTGGATGTTTTAAGTGACATTATAATTTTATAAATTTTAAGCGGTGTAAACTTATCAAAGAAAAATCTCTCTGATTGATTACTGATATTAGACTGTTGTCACAGTGACTGACACTGTTACAAGAACCTACACTAGCAAAAAATAACTTAGCAACTACTACAGGCTCAGACACAGTTGAATTATTATTTGAAATACTTATATCTGTGTAAGATCTATTTTTGTTAAGTATTTCATTAACAACTCGCTATTCCTCTTTCGAGTTACCAAGGTTTCTTGCCAATCTATTGCTAAAGTATGTATTTCTACATGACGGTATTTCAATCTTGACCTCTCTACATAACTTTTCATAATAATTCTTAAGTCTGTGACTATTCGGATGTTTATTGATAACTAAGCAAAGTCGTCTTTTCTTTTTTATTTTATTTAATAATGAGGGTGTCATCCATTGCTTGAGACACTTTAATTTGTTACTTCGATTACATTTGTTCTCACTACAATTCAATATATGAAATTGCAGCTTATTAAGAAACAAATCAAATGCAACAGAAGGATCGACGGCAGAGTAAACATCATTCCAAAATTTAAAATTTAGCCTTAATCTTAAAGTGGCAAAATCAATTTTTTTTTTCTTATTTCAATGGCATCCAGTTTTTTGAATACCAGTGAGGCTGTGGTCGGTTATTTTTAAGTCAAATGCAATTGTTTTATAATCAACACAAATTTTTCTGTGAAGCCTTACAAAAATATGATCTAAACAAAAGCTAAATCGAGTAGGCTGAATTATATCAGACTCAAAGCTAAAGACGAAAGCGTTGTTAAAAAATTATCGACATAGGTGTATCACACAAGATGTTAATATTAAAATCACCCAACAAAATTAAATTTCTACATTTCTGGTTATTCAAAAATCTCGAAAACTCATCCAAAAAGGTTCCCACTGTACACTTATGCAATCTGTAAATACAGATAAAACAGTAGTGAACACCAGAGGCTTCGCAATTAACACTAGCTATATCAGCACTATCCAGTTTATACTTATTATTTTTACATCTCATTATGTTATTTCTGTAATATACCGCGACACTGCCAGCAGCTTAAGTTTCATTACAAGCCACATCGAAAGAAAAATTTGGAATTATATCATATTCAGACTTCTCTTCTTCAAAGATCCAGATTTCAGAAAGAAAAATAAGATCTGGTAAATGATCCAAAGGTGCAAGGTGAGTGGGAAAAGTATTGACATTTGTTCGCATACTGCGAATATTTTGATGAATGACAGAAAAACCGGAAAATTGCTCAAATGAATCCATTCTAATAACTGTATCACCTTCTCTTTTTCTAACAAGAACAGATGTGTCTCTAACCCAAACAAACTTACATATGTTTTTGTGTTTAAAATCATTTGCCATTTTTAATAAAGACCTTCTGTAGTCAGTGAGACAATCATTGATGCAGATATTGCTGCTGTTGTTGTAGTTGCTTGTGCTGCTGCACTTGTTGTTGGTATGACAAATACCAAAAAATATTGGAAGAAATTGTTTTTGTTCTCCCGCATTTGCTTTATTACAGCTTTCTTCCGTGGATAGTTGAGAACTTCACAATACGATGTTGTGTTCTTTCCCTTTATACTCTTAACAAAGCATGAGTCAATGTCGTTATACTTCACCTCTTTACCAAGGACAGTAACCAGCAATTTGTTGACTCTCTCTTTTGTCTTAGAGTTGCTAACGTCGGGAATGCCAATAATGTCAACTACACAATGTTTCCCCCTCTGCCCCAGTTCATTCAGCTACGACTACAAATAATCAACTTTCTTATTAAGAGAAGCATTACAATTTTCAAGAGCTTTGATTTTAGTAAGCGTCTCGGTGTTAACTTGCTTAAGCTGTTAACACCGCTGTACAGCATTTGCAATGTTATACACAGTTTGTTGACCCGTATTGTTGTCATCATGGGAGGCAATATTTGGGATTACAGCTGATAGACTTTTGATTTCTGTAGACGGGCTTTCAGTTTTTTTGTTTTAAGAGATACTACAACTAGTAGAGGTAAAAGAAGTAGAACTCAAGAAAGGGATGATGTTGTCCGATGAGTTTATGGGAGCATCTCCCAATATTGATTTTCTCCGCTGAGTGACACAACTATTACACTTGTACCCTTGACTACCTTTGTCATAAAACTCTATTACTCTTTTCTCAATTTTGGCGCACTTTCCATGATAGTATTCATGACAAATAATACACTGAATCTTAAGTTCATGGCTGTCGATTTTTATATAGCACAAAACGCAGTTCATTTTCGCATCATCAGTTGTTACAGCAGGCCAATTGAATTATAAAGTTAAATGAAAGATAAAAACTACTTTTTACTTAGATTTTGAGTTATAAAAAATAATTTTAATTGGAGCAATTCTCTATCTGTGTATCCCCATGAACATAAAAAGCATATGCACAGCTCAAAATCTTCTTATCCAAGAGAAATATTTAATTTTCTAATTACTCAACTGTTAGAAAAATAAGATTCGGTGTCCCCCAAGGATCAATCCATTGTCCAATACTATTCAATATATATATATATATCAGATCCGAAAGAAAGTAATGAGAACACTCAGCTAGCGATGTATGCTGACGATACCGCCATTTTTGCGTTTGGCATTCTATTTTCCGACGTTGTCTATTTTTTGCAGAACTCTTTAAAAAACATCGAACAATATTGTAAAAAGTGGAAAATTAAAACTCAAGCCGTCTGGTTTACAAGACGCAGAAAAGAATGTTTCCTTCCCAATGGTAGAAAACTTGAACATAGGTTGGGCAGATTCGTGCAAATATATCGAAATGGTGTTAAATAAAAGACTTACTTTCAGCACGCGCATAGCTAGCCGTATAGATAAAATTAATGTTACTACTACTTTATTGATAAAAATTCGGATCTCAAAACCCGTAATACGATTATTTTATTTAAAACAATCTTTTAAGCCATGTTAACGCACTATATGCTTCCTGAATTTCAAACACACGGTCTCGATGAGCTGTGGTTTCAACAAGATGGCGCTACGAGCCATACAGCGCGTGAAACATTGGACTTGTTGAGAAATCATTTTGGTTAGCACACTTAGCCTAGATAGTAGTCCACATTTACATAGTATCATTTCTAAAAAGTAGATGCCATGAATTGTTCTTTTAACAAATAAGTTCCCTTTCAAATTTATGTATTTTATTTTACATTATAAATCAAACCTTACGATGAATCACTCTATACAAGGTAGCTTCATTAAGAAGCAAAGTCGGTCGTCAGTCTAGTTTATTAACCGTAGCCGATTTACGTAGCATTAGGTAGAATTAGGGTAGAAGTAAGAAAAAAAAATTTTAAAGTTACAAAAATAAAAAATAAAAATACAAAAAAAACAAATAAAAAATAAAGACAAATCCAAAAAAAAAAAAAAACTAAAATAAAAAAGAAGAAAGGAGATGGAGGAAAACTTATAACAAGGGTTAATCCAGGTTTAACTTAGAGTGCAGGCATATAGCTAGTAAGTAAGAATTAAATAATTTTAGATTTATTAAGCTAGTTTTTAAGTATTTTTTTATTTTTGTCCAGCAAATAAGAATAAATGAACTAATTGGAATAAAATTTATTGAAAAATGCCATTCGAGTTCACGAATAGATAAGGCAGGTTCAATTAAACTCGAAAACAAACACTCTTATTTTTTCATTTCATTAAATGAAAAGCAATAAAGCCACAGGTCACGCAAAACTAACCATTGCCCAAAAGAGTGACGAGAAGAACTGAAAACAACCACAACAACCACAGTAGAAACATAGTCCAAGGGATTAAAAATGGAAAAAAAAAGAAGGAAGAAAGAATGATAAAATTAGAACCAACTCTGATAATCTTGGCTCAATTAGTCTATCTTCCGAGCATTGGCAAAGTATTTGAAAAGGTAATCAGCAGAGCTCTATTGAAATGGGTGGAGGATAACAATATCATCCCGGATAATCAATTTAGTTTTGAGGCGAAGCATAACACTCATGCCACGGCAAAACTGATCTCCGACATACAATGGAACAAATGCAAGCAGTCAAAGCTAGTAAGCTAAATTCAGAAACTGTCGCCATTACATTATATTTAAGTATTTTTGTGTAAAATATAAGTTACCATATGGAAAGAAATAATAAAAATATTGTAATTTAAAAATAAAAAAAAAGTAACTAATTGTAGCCATTGGCGCGCATCTAAATATTTAATCGGGTTTGTGGGTATCACATATAATAAATGATTGGAATTAAGTCTTCTTTTAAGTTCATTAAAAAGACAAACCATTAAAGAGCAAACGTTGTTGTACTATTACAAAAAGTCTTTCGCTATACCATACATACATAAATAGGATTGTCTCACTTCTGACACCAAAGTAACACCAATTTGCAATTTGACTTGATAAAACAAACTCAGTTATTTAAACAAACATAACTAATCATAAATATTTTAAAAACTGCTGTCTACTTACAATTCACCGCTGTTATTTCAATCGCCTAGCAATTTGAATTGAACTTACTCCTCTTTCGCAACTTGCTTTGAAATGACAGATATCATCTCTGAACTAGTTAACTTAAGGAGTAGATTACAATTAGTATCTCCAATGTTTTCATATTCGTGGCAATATGACTCTGAACTAAGTTTGACTACCACAGTTCTTAAAATGTTTTATACCTATTTAAAATATGACTTAAAGCTAAGTAAATAAATTAAAAAAAAACTCAAGTTGTCTATCAGATCAGATAAGTTATGTTATAGGTTTTTTTTTTTTTGTATATAGTGTTTTTTCTTAAAAAATCACATATTTTTCTTTAAATAAAACAAAACAAAAATTAAATTGATGGCAAGTTCTTAAACTCAGTCAAAAGATTATTTTATGCCATTAAATATTTTTATCACGGCTTGCAGATATACCAGGTGCAATATATTTTTATAAAATTTTTTCATTTATTCATCAATATAAATGTTGTCCCCTTCAAAGTAATCCTCTTCAAATATACTACACTTGTGCCAACGCCTTTACCAACTTCTCATAGGCACTTTTTGGTATAGCCTTGAGCTCTTCCAGCGATTTCGGTCTTCGCTCTTGTGGGTGCTTCCATTGAGACGTTTGAACTTTGGTTTCGACGTCATAACTATATACCCATGATTTGTCACCAGTTATGACCCTTTTGAGCAAATCAGCATCATCATTGACGTCATTAAAGAACTCCTGAGCGATGCTCATGCCACGGTTCTTCTGATCAAAATTAAGAAGTTTCGGAAAAAACTTCGCTGGCAGACGCCTCAATCCCAAAACATCCGAAAAAATTACATGACACGAGCAGGCCGATATGCCAACATCCTCAGCAATTTCTCTTATGGTAATTTGACGATTTTTCAAAACAATTTTCTTCACAGCTTCGATGTTATCATCTTCTTCATCACTTAGAGCAGTGTTTAATCCACTTGATTCTATTTTTTACACAAAATTTGATGCAAATTCTTTGCTCTATTTTTTATAATAATTAAAAAACGCCGAGCACGCTTAAACACGTCTAACCGTATACTTGAAACTGTGAAACACAGCAAAAAATATCAATAATATAACCTTAATTTTTTAACACACCTCGTACGGTTAATTTTTCCGGGCACAATGGTCATGTAGTCAACTTCTTGAGCATTGTCCAAATACCGCAATTCTGCTTGGCTACGTAGCCATCACATATTTCGGTAATGCAACCGGAATGGTTATTTCCGTGATCACTACCGTAGCTACGCAGACAGAAGACAGTTTATAGTACATTTGGGCTTACCGAGCTTACGCATGTACGTATCTATGCATGGATGTACATAGGTTTATTTACTTGAGCTCACATAAATTCTAAAATGTTTAAAAGTAAAAACAAATCCATATTGATGTTTACAAGTGTATGCGCATTTGTACATAGCGGTATATATATATATATATATATATATATATATATATATATATATATGTATATGTATATTTGCATCCAGAAAATTCAGTTGAGTCGTCGGTACTACGCCCAGCTTGATTTAAATCTACGCGCCACGAAAAATGTCTTTGTTATTAGACCTCAGAAAGTGTTTAATCCCAAAACGAATGTTTAAAATTAAGGGATGCAAAAATTAGTTTAGGAATCGTTTAGTTTAAGAATTAAAGCCATTGCCATTATGGTTTCATAAAGGAACCTACATTGGTACATATGTATGGATACGAAAACGATTTCACTTAACTTTACTTCCTTTCCAATGCATGTACACACCAACATAATATACATACATGTGGTATGTTCAAGATGAATGGATACGAGAATATTTCACTATCAAAACGTTATGGATCTTTGGAAACTTTTAGAGAGAAAATTACATATCGAGTACATTGTGTACATTACATTGTGTAAACAATTTTAAATACCCATATAAAACGTACACAGTTATATATTTTAAGTAAACTTAGCAGTAAATGGAAGTATACAACACACAATTGCTCATATACTGCATACATATGTATGGATGAGTGTAAGACCGTATCGTTGAAGGTAAAATTTCGTTCAAACAGATATGCGCATTGCCTACTAATTTCCTTTTCATATTCTTCCTCATAGTTGCAAGGGTCAACGTGTTAAAAAAGAACATTCTGCAAGATGATTGGGCTAACTACTTACTAATATACACAAATATGGTATATTTTTTCAATGGCTGGCTTTTTAGTAAAATACGTATGCTTTGAAAAAAGTTGTTTCTTTTTAATACAACACTGTTACAATAATACAATATATATACTAATACAAAAAAAAGTTGTTTCTTTTTAATACAGCACTGCTTTATGAATAAATTTTTAACTTAAAATCATAAATTAAAATTGCAAAAACACAAATTCTTTTTTTAAAAAAAGATAGTAATACGGACTAATATGCGAGTACAACATGCATATGAAGGGAATATGTGCTTACATACCTGTTTACTCGATGTCCGCATTTATCGCCTTATTTTAAATGAGGTACATTGACTGTAAAATTGTTCTGTATGAACAAATTTTATCCATGTCAAAGCAAAAACAAGAGTAAAAAGCAATGGTTACGAGTACATATTATTGTGGATTAATCTTTAGAAATAATACAAACGTATTCCGATGCATATGTTCCGATGCATCACGTTTAGCACTTTTAAATTAGAGATTATGTATACATACAAGAGCTGATGTGGATTTTCTGGTGGAAAGCTATGTACTATTTGTTTCTTCTGAAAAAAAGGGAATGGAAATGATTTTAACCAATGACTACAAAGCTCCGCCTTTTTAAAGCTAAAGTGGTAACAGCTATCATAAAATATATAAGGCACGTAGATACGCAGGTACTGTGAATTTACTGCAGCTGTGCAATCGCAATGGAGGAATAAAAGGCACTTCTACTTAAAAGTGAATTCATAAAATTGGTATTTTGGGATGTTTGATGATTCTTAAAGTATATGACTAAAGGTATGCGAAAGAAAAAAATAAAATCCCAATGCAATAAATGTAGTAGTAGTTTCTCAGTTCACTCATATGGAGCAACTAGAGCAACTATTACACATCCTTAATACAAACATATATGCATTGGCATCTTGTATATTCCTATTCACCAATATCTTTTTCGTTTTCTTTTTTTTTGTCTCGGAAAAAAACTAATTATTTCTACAAAATGTAATAATTGATACAAATGTGCTGGAGATGACCTAACTGATTTTTCGAGAAAAAAAAAATAAATTACCGGCCTTAACCGCAGAATGAGTAAATATGAATATTGCTGTCAATAATTTTTGTCTTACATATGTATGTAAAAATAGAACTTTTTTGGAAATCAAAAAAAAAAAAAAAAAAAAAAAAAAATGTACTTAAATAACTTAACGAGCACATTTTTTTCTCACAAGACTGTAGTTTTTTGTTTGCATGTTTTACGTACCGTAGATTTATTTGTGTTCTTGAATTTATAGTTTCTAAGGTTTGGACAAAAGTCAAAAGCAATTAAAATGATTTAATTGTCCATTTTGTCCGTAATTTAAAGTGTCCGTTATTGTAAATTGTTATTTCTTGGTTAGTTTTGAGAAAACGTTTCATGGGTGCAACCATGCTGCAATTGCATACCCTATCAGTACAGCGTAAAAAAAATTCTTTTTAGTAATAAAAAATAAAAAAATGCATTAATAATAAAACACAAACAACTCACAGCAGTTTTTGTGTGTGGATGATCACAAAACTTAGTTTGTGTTATACTACATACCTATTAGACAATTCTTAAATTCTTAGATTTTAAAAATAAAGTAAACATCTTACAAGCACTTGTAGGGTATTGAATCGGCACATTTGTCATCAAGGTTTACTTATTTACTTAGATGTCGCTATAGTTCCGGGTAAAGCCAGCCCTTAACTAACAAGCCTCTTCAGCTAGCCATATTTTTTGCTAACTTTCTCCAACTCGGTCTAAATCCGATTCTATTTATGCGGTCCGCAGCTTTGATCTCTATTCATTCTAAGTGAATAGGAGCGATGACATGGGAAGTTTTCTGATTAAATCGGTATTAGCGTATATAGCGTATAGTATAGGTCGTAGTTAAATCTTCTTCCCAAAGACCACCAACGCAAATGGGACCGAATATTGTACGAAGGATTTTTCCCTTGAAACGATATCTTCATCCGCTTTCGATAAAGTCAATGCTTCAGAGCCATAAAGTAGGACTGGGATGATTAAGGTCTTATATAGAATCTCTTTAGTTTTTCAGAATAGGACCTTATTAACTAATTGCCTTCTAAGCCCAAAAAACAGCGATTGGCAAGACTGATTCTTTGTTTCATTTCTACTGGGGTGCTGTTGGCCGATTTTCAGAGCCGATGTAGACAAAGTCCTTACTACCTCATAGTTATATCTGTCAACTGTGACGTTTTTTTTTCAATTTGTCGATGTTGTATGTCCCTTTTGTTGAAAGTTAATACTTGATTTTGCACTCATTTACTGCTAAACCCACTTAATCAGCTCCCGTTTCGATACTAATGTACGCACTGGTGCAATCCTGTTGAGCTCTACAAAATACGTTAATATCACTGGCATACGCTATTAGTTGCACGACCTTTTGAGAGAGTGTGTTCCGGTGTTCGCTTGTGAGTTCTGAACAATTATTTCAAGTATGATATTAAAAACGTCACATGACAGCGCGTCGCCTTGTTTAAAACATTTTTAAACATCAAAGGTCTGGATTAAGTCCATACCGAACCTGACGGAGCAGCGGGTGTTCTCAATAGTTCTTCTGCAAAAACGACGAATTTGGCAAGGATACCAAAACTAGACATGACTCTATATAGCTCGTCTCTATAAATGCTGTCATATGCGGCCTTAAAATCGTTGAAAAGATGATGGATATCGATCTGGGTTTCTTGAGTTTTCTCCGGGATCTACCGGAGTATGAAGATTTTGTAGGTCTATAACTGTAGATGGCGTAACTTGTATTATTCCATTGGAACATGCGTTGGAAAGCTACGGTCATTGTATGTTATTTCAGTATATGTCATTCATTTAAAGGGTAAACAACAATAATTTTTTTTCACTCAAATATGTCGAACTTTGAGCCTGAAAAAGTGTTTTTGCGGGGAGTTCTTCTTCATTACTTTAATATGAAAAAAACTGCTGCCAAAAGTCATCGTATTTTGGTGGAAGTTTATGGTAAACATGCGCTAGGTGAGCGAACGTGTCAAAAGTGGTTTGCACGATTTAAAAGTGGTGATTTTGGCTTGGAAGACGATGAACGTCCTGGCCACCAGAGTTTAAAAATGAAGAACTGGAAGTAATACTCTATGAAGATTGTTGCCAAACACAAGAAGAGCTCGCAGAATCTTTGGCTGTCACTCAAGCAGCCATTTGAAAGCGTTTAAAAGCAGATGGGTATTTTCAAAAGCAAGGAAATTGGGTTCAACATGAACTCAAGCCGAGAGACGTCGGAAGACGGTCTTCCATGTCCGAAATGCTGCTGGAACGCCACAAAAGGAAGTCATTTTTGCATCGAATTGTTACTGGTGATGAAAACTGGATCCATTACGACAACCGCAAGCGCAAAAAATCATATGTGAAACCCGGCCAATCAGCCAAATCAACGGCAAAGCCGAATATACATGGCGCGAAGGTGATGCTCTGTATTTGGATCAGATGGGTTTGCTGTATTATGAGTTGTTAAAACAGGGTGAAACCATCGATGGACAACGCTACCGAACACAATTAATCCGTTTGAAGAGAGCAGTAGCCGAAAAACGCCCGAAATATGCGACCAGACACGAGGCAATAATTTTCCATCATGACAGCGCTCGGCCTCACGTTGCTATTCGGGTTAAGAACTATTTAGAAAACAGTCGATGGGAAGTCTTACCCCACCCGCCTTATAGCCCAGACCTTGCCCCTTCTAACTACCATTTGTTGCGGTAGATGCAGAACGCCCTCATTGAAATACGGTTCACATCAAAGCAGAATATCAAAAATTGGCTTGATTCATTCTTGGCTGCCAAGCCAGCGCAGTTCTTTTGGAATGGGATCCACAAATTACCAGAAAGATGAGAAAAAGTCATAGCTTTAGATGGGCAATAATTTCGATAATAAAATTATACATGTTTTTCTTAAATAAACGTTCAAATTTTGGAAAAAAAAACCGCACGAATTAAAGTATATACCCAATAGGTTGTGGACTTTCCTGGCTTAAAACCAAGCTAATAGGAGACAAGGGTTTCAGATGTTCACACAGTACGGCATTAAGATTACGTGCACAATATTGAGGAAAATTGTTTCCCTATAGTTTGCGCAGTTGTGGGGTCCACCTTTTCGTGAATTTTGCAAACGATGATGAGATAAGATAAAGGATACAAGATCTGAGAAATGGGTTGGTGTATGCTCTCTACAGTCACTTCCAGCAGTTTTAAATACTTCGGCTTGTAAGCCATCAGGTATAGCAACTTTATTGGATTTAAATTTAGATATTGCTGAACTTATTTCATTTTGACCAAGTGGAGGGAAACTGTTGCTATCATCATCTTAGTTGAATGATTTATTCATCGCAGTCATACAGTTCGCAGGATAAGTTTTTCCTTATTCTCAGCACTGATCATGACCTTAATACAATGGTTTCCTACTACATTTATACAGGTTTCTTCTTGCTTAAACATGTTCTTTTTACCTATTGGTAAAACGTTCGTACGTTGTTGTAGTTGTAAAACCTCTCAATATCCTCGAACGAGTGCTTCTCGTGCTTCTCCTTTTTCTTCTGAAAAAAGCGATTTTCTCGTTTGCTCGTAGAGGAAACGAGGGGCCCTCATCCTTCGTTTTAGTGTTCCTCTGTGCAATTCACGTTTAGCTGCATATGCCTGCTGGGATTCTTCATCAAAACAGGTATTTCTTTTTGGTGGTTGTGTACAACCCAGCACAACAGTTGGTAAGTCTCTGATTGTGCTTGATGCTGGCACTATAAAAGCTGCTGAGATTTCGAGATATGCGTTCGGCAAAGATCCTTGTAGTTCGCAGTAGTTCTTCTTTAGAAATCCGCATTGGTACCTTCGCTACAACTAGGTATTGATCCGATTCAGTATTGGTTGCCCGGAAGGCTCGGACGTCCAAAATATTGGAGACATGTCTTACGTAGATTGCAAAATAATAAATTTAGTTATGCGGGGACCGCTACATCCCGTTATGTATACTTAGATAAGGAAACCGTGTGCTTGCTACAGTAATATTTTTTCCCACCGCAAAGTTTATAAGCCCAACTCTGCTGTCAGACGTGGTATTGCCAGCAGTGTAGGCTATGCTTACTAACTATTTTATCAAATATTTCCTCCTTTCCTCTTCGAGAACAAAGTATTGCTCATATGTTTTGTCAAGATGTTTGTAGAGGCATTCTTTGGTGGTTTCGCCCCTGTCTTCAGTGGGGGCATATCAGACGTATGTTTGCGAATATAGCGTTGATGCGAATTGTCATAAGAAGCCCGATTACATGTGGGAAATCCAAGACCTTTCATCTTAGTTTGCCGCGTATGAAATATCCGTACTCGAATAAGCACCATTAAAGCTTCCTGTAGATCCGTAACGACAGCATGGTGAGGCAAGTAGTAGTTTTCGACTAGCTTTGTGGATACTGTTTTGTGGATAATTGAAATTGCAAAGAGATTTTAAATCAGAGAAGATAAATTGAAGACGCACTTAGTAGAATCCCGAATGAGGATGCTAATGACTATTCAACGGAACTCTCAGTAAAAACAAATTATAAAATTAGAATTTCCAAAGCTACAAAAGTTATAATGGATGCTGATGTCGAACCAGAAAAAAATAAAAAAAAAGATAAGAGAGTAAACGGAACTAATAGAAGAAACATAATAGATACAGAGATTAAATTTTTAAACACACTTGAACCAAAGATGGAGTAACAGTAATGAAAACCATATATAATCATACTTATAATAAGCTCCAATATTTTTTAGCAATTAAGCACCTAGAGGTTATTTTGCGGGTACAATATGACATTGAGCTCTTCAGAGAGCCAATATGAATAGTAAAAGACGCGACGCTATGCGTTTCAATACAAGCGATGTAAAGGGTGATTTTTTAAGCTTTCCATTTACCTTTTAGAAATTATTTCATGTAAATATTGACCATGATTACATTTTAAGTACGAAGAGTACAATTTTGAATAACTTTTGTGATTTTATTGGCTTGTATTTCGCCAATAACACGTATAGTTTTGTCTTTCAAGGCTAGAATTGACGCTGGTTTGTCGGCATAGACGAACGATTATCCCCATAAAAATAGTCCAAAGGGGTCAAATCGCTAAATCTAGCCGACCAATTCACCGGTCCAAAACAAGATATAAGTTGCACATCGAATTGGTCTATCGATTCGTGTGCAGTGCGTGCAGCTATATATATATAGCTCCGTTTTCTGGGCCCACATGTCGATCAGGTTCAGCTCATGCATTTTGAGCAAAAAAATAATTCAAGATCATTAAACGATAATAGATGTCATTGACGAAAACGTCGTTTTTAAAGTCATCTTTGATAAAATACGGACCAATGATTCCGTCCGACCATAAACCACACCAATCAGTGAGTTTTCCGGGTGCATTGTCAGGTCCTGTAAGGTGTGAATCATCGTGATGTTTGATTTTCAAGAGAAATTCTTTGAAAGATCACGCATGACTCTTATCAAATTGCTTTGTCATTTTTGTTCAGTATGGTTTGCAAAGTCATCATGGAAAGACTCATATCACATCAGCGTCTCCAAATTGTTCCGCTGTATTACGAAAATCAGCGTTCTGTGAGAAATGTTTTTCGTGCGATGAAAAGAACCGACGGTGCGCATAATAGACCTACTAAAACTACTATTTCCAATACCATTCACAAATTTGAGTCCAAGTTTACACAAGTGGATGATACTCGACCGGTTGGACAACATCCAGCACGTAGTGAAGAGACTATAGCAGCTGTAGCTGAGAGTAAACGCGAAGACCGTGACGAATCGATTCGTCGTCATTCTCAGCAGCTTGGCTTGGCGTATTCGACAACTTGGCGTATTTTACGTGAGGCGACTTGAATTTGCGTTATATTTTCAGTGAATGGGCTCTGGAAAAACTCGATAAAAATTCGGTGTTTTATCGTGAAATTTTGTTCAGCGATGAAGCCCATTTTTAGCTCAATGGATACATTAATAAACAAAATGCCATATTTGGGTTTATGAGCAACCCGAAAAGTACCAAGAGCTACCATTACATCCATGAAAAACAACGGTATGTTGTGGTTTATGGGCTGCTGGAATCATTGGTCAGTATTTCTTCAAAAATGAGGCAAATCAGAATGTTACTGTCAATGGTGAAACCGTTAACGCGCCATGTTAACGGACTATGTGCTTCCTGAAATTTAAGCATTTAAGCTACGAGCCGTACAGCGCGTGAAACAAGGGACTTGTTGAGAAATCATTTTGGTGAGCACTTAATTTCACATTTTGCTACGGTAAATTGGCCGCCTGGATCGTGCGATATCACACCTTTTGATTATTTTCTCTGGAGATTACTCGTGTTATCCGCGAGATACCAGTCGCTATGCTCCAATGAGTCAGCCAAAATTAGACCATCCAAATGGACCACCTCATACGCAGTCGTGGCCAACATTTACATGATATCAATTTTGAGAAGTAGATGCCATAAATAGTTCTTTAAACCGATAGTAAAAATTTTTAGTTATAAATTTTACATTATAAATCAAACTTCACGATGAATCACCCTATATTACCTGAGGTTGCTCATCAGAGCTTGCTCATGACCTTTATCGCTGAAGACAATTTTTCGATAAGAAACACGGATGTACTTCCAGCTTTTCTAGGGGCCAAGACCACAAGATTTTTGACCAAGATCCTTCCGTAAAATCTTCCACGAGTTACATAACCCCAATTACTGCGAAAGGCGACGAATGAAAAAATCACGGTGTTAATTAACACTAGCGGATATAGCAGTTATATTTATCTCTGTACGCATTCTGCGCATACGGGTAGTTGGCTTGATGTACAATAGCGTGAAATTGGTTGAAAATTTTGGCACTATGACGACGGTAAAATGGTCGAAGTGCGCGAAAAACATTTTTCGTAGAGCACGAATTTTTATAATAAAATTCAATAATTTATAAGCTTTGTTCAGATGTAAGTCTTTTCATAAGGAAATGGCTATATTAACTGAATATATTAGACGTCACGAATCATACCTGAGCTGTCAAAAATAGAACACTGAAATACGAAAGAGAAAAAAATCACGCTTACATGCTTACATATGTAAGTGTTTGTAGCACAGCGACCTTGCGATTCGAAGCGAATGCTCGGTAGAAAAGTTGCCTCAAAATAATTTGAATCAATATGGACAAATTATTGAGCTTAAGCGTGAAAATCATTATTTGAGAAATTTTTGTGAATTTTATTATCACAATAAAATGGTAATTAGGCAATTGGGTAGGAAGTGGTATGAAAATGGGTTTTAAAGAGAAGGTAAGGAGGTTATTTTTACTTCATAATGGTTTACCTAGTGTGTCCGTAAAAAAAAAACATTTTCAAATTTATTTCAAAAGTTTCTCTCTTCATACATGTTTCTTCATTGATTGAATGCATTAGAAATCGTTTCACTATTTTTTTGAGGTTTTTAAATACATGTTACACAGTACATAATGACTTTTCTATAATAATATGAGCCTTACTTTAACGCGTATGTTGTTCACTTTATCGGTATCGAAACACCATTGAAATTAAGTGAAATCGGCTGGCCAAAAGCACGTAATCGCTTGCGATCTTACAAAAAGTCATCGCGTCGCTCTACGCAAATTCGCTTCTCTATAAATGCAGCCTAAAGTCTACGGAGAACTTAGAATAGAACAGCTGCATTGTTTATTAGTGCATAGATGCACTTGTCGTGCATCCAACACCCTATAGATTTAAGAGTTTACCGAATTACACAAAACAAAGTAAAAACGAGTTAGTAAGAACTTATAACATATCTACTAATAAAATTTGCCTGCACGTATTGTATAAGCAAAGTACTATACGTTCAACCTAATATTTTATGGGAAGTGTTCTGGGCTTTGTAATTCTACATGTATGTTTACCTATACTCGTATTTGTATATCATGAATATCATAAACACCTACGTATTCATATACAATTTTCATCTTAACTTTGTAGGTACAGGTTAATCCCATTTTTTTTTTGGCTAGGTAAAATGTACCTACACTATAAAAACTTCTACCTGTAGGTTTTTTATGTTTAGTTCCAGTTATTTCAATTTCTTTTCATATTTTGGTTGTTTGCTTTTTTCTTGATATATTTATTTGCCTTGATATATGTATGAACGATTTTATTGACGTTATTGAACAGTCTGACATTGTATACCATACACTTAGTCAAAAATTATCTTGTGTTTGTTGAAATGTTTGATTCTGGATATCAGAGTGAATTTAGCAAATATATGTTGAGTGGACAATTTTCTAGTTTCGACGGTGCAACTGTTATTAATGGAAAATGGATGAACGTTTATAAATCACTTTAACGACGGCAGACAGCATTGTATTTTGAAATCATTAAATTTTATTTGGTTTGCTAGTTTCCCAATTAGTTATGCTATTTACATCGGAATTTAATGACCTTAGCATACGCTGCTGTTTCAGTTCTGTAGGTATATATAATGAAGGGGGAAAAAATTCCTTTTTTTTTTTGAGGGGTCCCCCTGGACAATTGCTTTTCTCCATCTATTCGAAGAAGGTTCTGAAGACAGTGCATAACATTACTTGTTACCTTTAAAAGGCGCCTTAGTACCTTATTCCATTGTGATTTGCGAAAAAAGCTTATGGCAATATGAGAAAGCCAGTTGAGCCTAAAAGAAATTCTTTCGGTCGCGGTTGGGATTTCACCAAAATTTCTGGGGCATATCATAACTGCCTAACACCCTACTGAACCGCAGATGCCGCAAAGCTATGTGCGACGTCTCTGTCGTAGATGTCCGCAGCTACTAGAGCGATGTGGAAGATTATCCTGTATTACCTCTTTTTTATCTAGATAGAGGAACGTTCCCGCGGGAATAAAGCCATTAAAACACACACTCTCATGGTGCATATGATAAGGTCATAAACCCCTTTCGAGTCAGCTTAATGACTGAATAATACCTACTCCGACTCTGGGGGCCTGTGAAAGCATGGCATGTGATATATTATGTCTTGCCTTGTGGTGATTCGGGCTAATGACATCATTCGCCTTATATACTTCCTGGAAAAAGGCTCCTATGGGCTCTTTTTGTTGCTCTTATAGACAGATTTTTCTATATATAGGCCTGCTGTTAATATTGGTTATTATTTGTGGGGTCATATTCGGGTACGTGCTTACAACCCGAATGTTATTGTTCCAATACAAGTTCACAGAAGCTCTGTAATTTGCATTTATTAATAATGATATACGACTGCAATGTCGGTTATGTCGGAATGTATTTTTTCGTTGTCGATATGTTGATTCCAAGGTATTGTACTATCCGTCATTCATTTTATGGTTTCGAGATTTGTGTATGTATCTGTCAATCTCCTCGTTTGACAGATTCCTATTCGGCGGCAGGAGGAGTGAATTGGAGAAGAGTGCTTTCGCCAATATTCTGGAAAAATGTGCCCAACTTACCTTCTGTAATTGAATACATCTTTGAACACACTTTTTCAGGTCTGCAATTTTGTCACTATCATACACTAACGTTCGTGGACAGTTTTTATTATTTTGTGATTGTCAGTTGAATACGTGTGTTAAAAAGCAACAGATCCAGAAAGGCGCTGTGTCTAGTAAACGACGGATTATCGGTCGCTGCAAGACTGAGTACGTATGTAATAATTTACTGACACCACAATTTGTATAGAATGTGCCC
>CAJSMH010000035.1:0-23383 GCA_907269105.1 Volucella inanis | reverse complement strand
GGTCATATTTTACACCAAAAATAAAAAATTTTAATTATAGCCGGTTAAAATTTCGAAACTTTAAAATGGCTGTATCTTCTAAACTAAGCGTCTGTGGGGTCATATTTTGCACCAAAAATAAAAAATTTTAATTATAGCCGGTCAAAATTTCAAAACTTTAAAATGGCTGTATCTTCTAAACGAAGCGTCTGTATGGGTCATAATTTGCACCAAAATAAAAAATTTTAATTATAGCCGGTCAAAATTTCAAAACTTTAAAATGGCTGTATCTTCTAAACTAAGCGTCTGTGGGGGTCATATTTTGCACCAAAAATAAAAAATTTGTATTACAGCCGGTTAAAATTTCAAACTTTAAAATGGCTGTATCTTCTAAACCAAGCGTCTGCGGGGGTCATATTTAGCACCAAAAATAAAAAATTTGTACTACAGCCGGTCAAAATTTCAAAACTTTAAAATGGCTGTATCTTCTAAACTAAGCGTCTGTGGGGGTCATATTTTGCACCAAAAATAAAAAATTTTAATTATAGCCGGTTAAAATTTCGAAACTTTAAAATGGCTGTATCTTCTAAACTAAGCGTCTGTGAGGGTCATATTTTGCACCAAAAATAAAAAATTTGTATTACAGCCGGTTAAAATTTCAAAACTTTAAAATGGCTGTATCTTCTAAGCGTCTGCGGGGGTCATATTTTGCACCAAAAATAAAAAATTTTAATTATAGCCGGTCAAAATTTCAAAACTTTAAAATGGCTGTATCTTCTAAACTAAGCGTCTGCGGGGGTCATATTTTGCACCAAAAATAAAAAATTTGTATTACAGCCGGTTAAAATTTCAAAACTTTAAAATGGCTGTATCTTCTAAACTAAGCGTCTGCGGGGGTCATATTTTGCACCAAAAATAAAAAATTTGTATTACAGCCGGTTAAAATTTCAAAACTTTAAAATGGCTGTATCTTCTAAACTAAGCGTCTGTGGGGGTCATATTTTGCACCAAAAATAAAAGATTTTAATTATAGCCGGTTAAAATTTCAAAACTTTAAAATGGCTGTATCTTCTAAACGAAGCGTCTGTGGGGGTCATATTTTGCACCAAAAATAAAAAATTTTAATTATAGCCGGTTAAAATTTCAAAACTTTAAAATGGCTGTATCTTCTAAACTAAGCGTCTGTGGGGGTCATATTTTGCACCAAAAATAAAAAATTTGTATTACAAGCCGGTTAAAATTTCAAAACTTTAAAATGGCTGTATCTTCTAAACCAAGCGTCTGCGGGGGTCATATTTTGCACCAAAAATAAAATTTGTATTACAGCCGGTCAAAATTTCAAAACTTTAAAATGGCTGTATCTTCTAAACTAAGCGTCTGTGGGGGTCATATTTTGCACCAAAAATAAAAAATTTTAATTATAGCCGGTTAAAATTTCGAAACTTTAAAATGGCTGTATCTTCTAAACTAAGCGTCTGTGAGGGTCATATTTTGCACCAAAAATAAAAAATTTGTATTACAGCCGGTTAAAATTTCAAAACTTTAAAATGGCTGTATCTTCTAAGCGTCTGCGGGGGTCATATTTTGCACCAAAAATAAAAAATTTTAATTATAGCCGGTCAAAATTTCAAAACTTTAAAATGGCTGTATCTTCTAAACTAAGCGTCTGCGGGGGTCATATTTTGCACCAAAAATAAAAAATTTGTATTACAGCCGGTTAAAATTTCAAAACTTTAAAATGGCTGTATCTTCTAAACTAAGCGTCTGTGGGGGTCATATTTTGCACCAAAATTAAAAAATTTGTATTACAGCCGGTTAAAATTTCAAAACTTTAAAATGGCTGTATCTTCTAAACTAAGCGTCTGTGGGGGTCATATTTTGCACCAAAAATAAAAAATTTTAATTATAGCCGGTTAAAATTTCAAAACTTTAAAATGGCTGTATCTTCTAAACTAAGCGTCTGCGGGGGTCATATTTTGCACCAAAAATAAAAAATTTTAATTATAGCCGGTCAAAATTTCAAAACTTTAAAATGGCTGTATCTTCTAAACTAAGCGTCTGTGGGGGTCATATTTTGCACCAAAAATAAAAAATTTGTATTACAGCCGGTTAAAATTTCAAAACTTTAAAATGGCTGTATCTTCTAAACTAAGCGTCTGTGGGGGTCATATTTTGCACCAAAAATAAAAAATTTTAATTACAGCCGGTCAAAATTTCAAAACTTTAAAATGGCTGTATCTTCTAAACTAAGCGTCTGCGGGGGTCATATTTTGCACCAAAAATAAAAAATTTTAATTATAGCCGGTCAAAATTTCAAAACTTTAAAATGGCTGTATCTTCTAAACTAAGCGTCTGTGGGGGTCATATTTTGCACCAAAAATAAAAAATTTGTATTACAGCCGGTTAAAATTTCAAAACTTTAAAATGGCTGTATCTTCTAAACCAAGCGTCTGCGGGGGTCATATTTTGCACCAAAAATAAAAAATTTGTATTACAGCCGGTCAAAATTTCAAAACTTTAAAATGGCTGTATCTTCTAAACTAAGCGTCTGCGGGGGTCATATTTTGCACCAAAAATAAAAAATTTTAATTATAGCCGGTCAAAATTTCAAAACTTTAAAATGGCTGTATCTTCTAAACTAAGCGTCTGTGGGGGTCATATTTTGCACCAAAAATAAAAAATTTGTATTACAGCCGGTCAAAATTTCAAAACTTTAAAATGGCTGTATCTTCTAAACTAAGCGTCTGTGGGGGTCATATTTTGCACCAAAAATAAAAAATTTTAATTATAGCCGGTTAAAATTTCGAAACTTTAAAATGGCTGTATCTTCTAAACTAAGCGTCTGCGGGGGTCATATTTTGCACCAAAAATAAAAAATTTGTATTACAGCCGGTCAAAATTTCAAAACTTTAAAATGGCTGTATCTTCTAAACTAAGCGTCTGTGGGGGTCATATTTTGCACCAAAAATAAAAAATTTTAATTATAGCCGGTTAAAATTTCGAAACTTTAAAATGGCTGTATCTTCTAAACTAAGCGTCTGTGGGGGTCATATTTTGCACCAAAAATAAAAAAATTTAATTATAGCCGGTCAAAATTTCAAAACTTTAAAATGGCTGTATCTTCTAAACGAAGCGTCTGTGGGGGTCATATTTTGCACCAAAAATAAAAAATTTTAATTATAGCCGGTCAAAATTTCAAACTTTAAAATGGCTGTATCTTCTAAACTAAGCGTCTGTGGGGGTCATATTTTGCACCAAAAATAAAAAATTTGTATTACAGCCGGTTAAAATTTCAAAACTTTAAAATGGCTGTATCTTCTAAACCAAGCGTCTGCGGGGGTCATATTTTGCACCAAAAATAAAAAATTTGTATTACAGCCGGTCAAAATTTCAAAACTTTAAAATGGCTGTATCTTCTAAACTAAGCGTCTGTGGGGGTCATATTTTGCACCAAAAATAAAAAATTTAAATTATAGCCGGTTAAAATTTCGAAACTTTAAAATGGCTGTATCTTCTAAACTAAGCGTCTGTGAGGGTCATATTTTGCACCAAAAATAAAAAATTTGTATTACAGCCGGTTAAAATTTCAAAACTTTAAAATGGCTGTATCTTCTAAGCGTCTGCGGGGGTCATATTTTGCACCAAAAATAAAAAATTTTAATTATAGCCGGTCAAAATTTCAAAACTTTAAAATGGCTGTATCTTCTAAACTAAGCGTCTGTGGGGGTCATATTTTGCACCAAAAATAAAAAATTTGTATTACAGCCGGTTAAAATTTCAAAACTTTAAAATGGCTGTATCTTCTAAACTAAGCGTCTGTGGGGGTCATATTTTGCACCAAAAATAAAAAATTTGTATTACAGCCGGTTAAAATTTCAAAACTTTAAAATGGCTGTATCTTCTAAACTAAGCGTCTGTGGGGGTCATATTTTGCACCAAAAATAAAAGATTTTAATTATAGCCGGTTAAAATTTCAAAACTTTAAAATGGCTGTATCTTCTAAACCAAGCGTCTGTGGGGGTCATATTTTGCACCAAAAATAAAAAATTTTAATTATAGCCGGTCAAAATTTCAAAACTTTAAAATGGCTGTATCTTCTAAACTAAGCGTCTGTGGGGGTCATATTTTGCACCAAAAATAAAAAATTTGTATTACAGCCGGTTAAAATTTCAAAACTTTAAAATGGCTGTATCTTCTAAACCAAGCGTCTGCGGGGGTCATATTTTGCACCAAAAATAAAAAATTTGTATTACAGCCGGTCAAAATTTCAAAACTTTAAAATGGCTGTATTTTCTAAACTAAGCGTCTGTGGGGGTCATATTTTGCACCAAAAATAAAAAATTTTAATTATAGCCGGTTAAAATTTCGAAACTTTAAAATGGCTGTATCTTCTAAACTAAGCGTCTGTGAGGGTCATATTTTGCACCAAAAATAAAAAATTTGTATTACAGCCGGTTAAAATTTCAAAACTTTAAAATGGCTGTATCTTCTAAGCGTCTGCGGGGGTCATATTTTGCACCAAAAATAAAAAATTTTAATTATAGCCGGTCAAAATTTCAAAACTTTAAAATGGCTGTATCTTCTAAACTAAGCGTCTGCGGGGGTCATATTTTGCACCAAAAATAAAAAATTTGTATTACAGCCGGTTAAAATTTCAAAACTTTAAAATGGCTGTATCTTCTAAACTAAGCGTCTGTGGGGGTCATATTTTGCACCAAAAATAAAAAATTTGTATTACAGCCGGTTAAAATTTCAAAACTTTAAAATGGCTGTATCTTCTAAACTAAGCGTCTGTGGGGGTCATATTTTGCACCAAAAATAAAAAATTTTAATTATAGCCGGTTAAAATTTCAAAACTTTAAAATGGCTGTATCTTCTAAACTAAGCGTCTGCGGGGGTCATATTTTGCACCAAAAATAAAAAATTTTAATTATAGCCGGTCAAAATTTCAAAACTTTAAAATGGCTGTATCTTCTAAACTAAGCGTCTGTGGGGGTCATATTTTGCACCAAAAATAAAAAATTTTAATTATAGCCGGTCAAAATTTCAAAACTTTAAAATGGCTGTATCTTCTAAACTAAGCGTCTGTGGGGGTCATATTTTGCACCAAAAATAAAAAATTTTAATTACAGCCGGTCAAAATTTCAAAACTTTAAAATGGCTGTATCTTCTAAACTAAGCGTCTGCGGGGGTCATATTTTGCACCAAAAATAAAAAATTTTAATTATAGCCGGTCAAAATTTCAAAACTTTAAAATGGCTGTATCTTCTAAACTAAGCGTCTGTGGGGGTCATATTTTGCACCAAAAATAAAAAATTTGTATTACAGCCGGTTAAAATTTCAAAACTTTAAAATGGCTGTATCTTCTAAACCAAGCGTCTGCGGGGGTCATATTTTGCACCAAAAATAAAAAATTTGTATTACAGCCGGTCAAAATTTCAAAACTTTAAAATGGCTGTATCTTCTAAACTAAGCGTCTGCGGGGGTCATATTTTGCACCAAAAATAAAAAATTTTAATTATAGCCGGTCAAAATTTCAAAACTTTAAAATGGCTGTATCTTCTAAACTAAGCGTCTGTGGGGGTCATATTTTGCACCAAAAATAAAAAATTTGTATTACAGCCGGTCAAAATTTCAAAACTTTAAAATGGCTGTATCTTCTAAACTAAGCGTCTGTGGGGGTCATATTTTGCACCAAAAATAAAAAATTTTAATTATAGCCGGTTAAAATTTCGAAACTTTAAAATGGCTGTATCTTCTAAACTAAGCGTCTGCGGGGGTCATATTTTGCACCAAAAATAAAAAATTTGTATTACAGCCGGTCAAAATTTCAAAACTTTAAAATGGCTGTATCTTCTAAACTAAGCGTCTGTGGGGGTCATATTTTGCACCAAAAATAAAAAATTTTAATTATAGCCGGTTAAAATTTCGAAACTTTAAAATGGCTGTATCTTCTAAACTAAGCGTCTGTGGGGGTCATATTTTGCACCAAAAATAAAAAATTTTAATTATAGCCGGTTAAAATTTCGAAACTTTAAAATGGCTGTATCTTCTAAACTAAGCGTCTGTGGGGGTCATATTTTGCACCAAAAATAAAAAATTTTAATTATAGCCGGTCAAAATTTCAAAACTTTAAAATGGCTGTATCTTCTAAACGAAGCGTCTGTGGGGGTCATATTTTGCACCAAAAATAAAAAATTTTAATTATAGCCGGTCAAAATTTCAAAACTTTAAAATGGCTGTATCTTCTAAACTAAGCGTCTGTGGGGGTCATATTTTGCACCAAAAATAAAAAATTTGTATTACAGCCGGTTAAAATTTCAAAACTTTAAAATGGCTGTATCTTCTAAACCAAGCGTCTGCGGGGGTCATATTTTGCACCAAAAATAAAAAATTTGTATTACAGCCGGTCAAAATTTCAAAACTTTAAAATGGCTGTATCTTCTAAACTAAGCGTCTGTGGGGGTCATATTTTGCACCAAAAATAAAAAATTTAAATTATAGCCGGTTAAAATTTCGAAACTTTAAAATGGCTGTATCTTCTAAACTAAGCGTCTGTGAGGGTCATATTTTGCACCAAAAATAAAAAATTTGTATTACAGCCGGTTAAAATTTCAAAACTTTAAAATGGCTGTATCTTCTAAACTAAGCGTCTGCGGGGGTCATATTTTGCACCAAAAATAAAAAATTTTAATTATAGCCGGTCAAAATTTCAAAACTTTAAAATGGCTGTATCTTCTAACCTAAGCGTCTGCGGGGGTCATATTTTGCACCAAAAATAAAAAATTTGTATTACAGCCGGTTAAAATTTCAAAACTTTAAAATGGCTGTATCTTCTAAACTAAGCGTCTGTGGGGGTCATATTTTGCAGCAAAAATAAAAAATTTGTATTACAGCCGGTTAAAATTTCAAAACTTTAAAATGGCTGTATCTTCTAAACTAAGCGTCTGTTGGGGTCATATTTTGCACCAAAAATAAAAAATTTTAATTATAGCCGGTTAAAATTTCAAAACTTTAAAATGGCTGTATCTTCTAAACTAAGCGTCTGCGGGGGTCATATTTTGCACCAAAAATAAAAAATTTGTATTACAGCCGGTTAAAATTTCAAAACTTTAAAATGGCTGTATCTTCTAAACTAAGAGTCTGTGGGGGTCATATTTTGCACCAAAAATAAAAAATTTTAATTATAGCCGGTCAAAATTTCAAAACTTTAAAATGGCTGTATCTTCTAAACTAAACGTCTGTGGGGGTCATATTTTGCACCAAAAATAAAAAATTTTAATTATAGCCGGTTAAAATTTCGAAACTTTAAAATGGCTGTATCTTCTAAACTAAGCGTCTGCGGGGGTCATATTTTGCACCAAAAATAAAAAATTTGTATTACAGCCGGTCAAAATTTCAAAACTTTAAAATGGCTGTATCTTCTAAACTAAGCGTCTGCGGGGGTCATATTTTGCACCAAAAATAAAAAATTTGTATTACAGCCGGTCAAAATTTCAAAACTTTAAAATGGCTGTATCTTCTAAACCAAGCGTCTGCGGGGGTCATATTTTGCACCAAAAATAAAAAATTTGTATTACAGCCGGTCAAAATTTCAAAACTTTAAAATGGCTGTATCTTCTAAACTAAGCGTCTGCGGGGGTCATATTTTGCACCAAAAATAAAAAATTTTAATTATAGCCAGTCAAAATTTCAAAACTTTAAAATGGCTTCTAAACTAAGCGTCTGTGGGGGTCATATTTTGCACCAAAAATAAAAAATTTGTATTACAGCCGGTCAAAATTTCAAAACTTTAAAATGGCTGTATCTTCTAAACTAAGCGTCTGTGGGGGTCATATTTTGCACCAAAAATAAAAAATTTTAATTATAGCCGGTTAAAATTTCGAAACTTTAAAATGGCTGTATCTTCTAAACGAAGCGTCTGTGGGGGTCATATTTTGCACCAAAAATAAAAAATTTTAATTATAGCCGGTCAAAATTTCAAAACTTTAAAATGGCTGTATCTTCTAAACTAAGCGTCTGTGGGGGTCATATTTTGCACCAAAAATAAAAAATTTGTATTACAGCCGGTTAAAATTTCAAAACTTTAAAATGGCTGTATCTTCTAAACCAAGCGTCTGCGGGGGTCATATTTTGCACCAAAAATAAAAAATTTGTATTACAGCCGGTCAAAATTTCAAAACTTTAAAATGGCTGTATCTTCTAAACTAAGCGTCTGTGGGGGTCATATTTTGCACCAAAAATAAAAAATTTTAATTATAGCCGGTTAAAATTTCGAAACTTTAAAATGGCTGTATCTTCTAAACTAAGCGTCTGTGAGGGTCATATTTTGCACCAAAAATAAAAAATTTGTATTACAGCCGGTTAAAATTTCAAAACTTTAAAATGGCTGTATCTTCTAAGCGTCTGCGGGGGTCATATTTTGCACCAAAAATAAAAAATTTTAATTATAGCCGGTCAAAATTTCAAAACTTTAAAATGGCTGTATCTTCTAAACTAAGCGTCTGCGGGGGTCATATTTTGCACCAAAAATAAAAAATTTGTATTACAGCCGGTTAAAATTTCAAAACTTTAAAATGGCTGTATCTTCTAAACTAAGCGTCTGTGGGGGTCATATTTTGCACCAAAAATAAAAAATTTGTATTACAGCCGGTTAAAATTTCAAAACTTTAAAATGGCTGTATCTTCTAAACTAAGCGTCTGTGGGGGTCATATTTTGCACCAAAAATAAAAAATTTTAATTATAGCCGGTTAAAATTTCAAAACTTTAAAATGGCTGTATCTTCTAAACTAAGCGTCTGCGGGGGTCATATTTTGCACCAAAAATAAAAAATTTTTATTATAGCCGGTCAAAATTTCAAAACTTTAAAATGGCTGTATCTTCTAAACTAAGCGTCTGTGGGGGTCATATTTTGCACCAAAAATAAAAAATTTGTATTACAGCCGGTTAAAATTTCAAAACTTTAAAATGGCTGTATCTTCTAAACTAAGCGTCTGTGGGGGTCATATTTTGCACCAAAAATAAAAAATTTTAATTACAGCCGGTCAAAATTTCAAAACTTTAAAATGGCTGTATCTTCTAAACTAAGCGTCTGTGGGGGTCATATTTTGCACCAAAAATAAAAAATTTTAATTATAGCCGGTCAAAATTTCAAAACTTTAAAATGGCTGTATCTTCTAAACTAAGCGTCTGTGGGGGTCATATTTTGCACCAAAAATAAAAAATTTGTATTACAGCCGGTTAAAATTTCAAAACTTTAAAATGGCTGTATCTTCTAAACCAAGCGTCTGCGGGGGTCATATTTTGCACCAAAAATAAAAAATTTGTATTACAGCCGGTCAAAATTTCAAAACTTTAAAATGGCTGTATCTTCTAAACTAAGCGTCTGCGGGGGTCATATTTTGCACCAAAAATAAAAAATTTTAATTATAGCCGGTCAAAATTTCAAAACTTTAAAATGGCTGTATCTTCTAAACTAAGCGTCTGTGGGGGTCATATTTTGCACCAAAAATAAAAAATTTGTATTACAGCAGGTCAAAATTTCAAAACTTTAAAATGGCTGTATCTTCTAAACTAAGCGTCTGTGGGGGTCATATTTTGCACCAAAAATAAAAAATTTTAATTATAGCCGGTTAAAATTTCGAAACTTTAAAATGGCTGTATCTTCTAAACTAAGCGTCTGCGGGGGTCATATTTTGCACCAAAAATAAAAAATTTGTATTACAGCCGGTCAAAATTTCAAAACTTTAAAATGGCTGTATCTTCTAAACTAAGCGTCTGTGGGGGTCATATTTTGCACCAAAAATAAAAAATTTTAATTATAGCCGGTTAAAATTTCGAAACTTTAAAATGGCTGTATCTTCTAAACTAAGCGTCTGTGGGGGTCATATTTTGCACCAAAAATAAAAAATTTTAATTATAGCCGGTCAAAATTTCAAAACTTTAAAATGGCTGTATCTTCTAAACGAAGCGTCTGTGGGGGTCATATTTTGCACCAAAAATAAAAAATTTTAATTATAGCCGGTCAAAATTTCAAAACTTTAAAATGGCTGTATCTTCTAAACTAAGCGTCTGTGGGGGTCATATTTTGCACCAAAAATAAAAAATTTGTATTACAGCCGGTTAAAATTTCAAAACTTTAAAATGGCTGTATCTTCTAAACCAAGCGTCTGCGGGGGTCATATTTTGCACCAAAAATAAAAAATTTGTATTACAGCCGGTCAAAATTTCAAAACTTTAAAATGGCTGTATCTTCTAAACTAAGCGTCTGTGGGGGTCATATTTTGCACCAAAAATAAAAAATTTAAATTATAGCCGGTTAAAATTTCGAAACTTTAAAATGGCTGTATCTTCTAAACTAAGCGTCTGTGGGGGTCATATTTTGCACCAAAAATAAAAAATTTGTATTACAGCCGGTTAAAATTTCAAAACTTTAAAATGGCTGTATCTTCTAAACTAAGCGTCTGCGGGGGTCATATTTTGCACCAAAAATAAAAAATTTTAATTATAGCCGGTCAAAATTTCAAAACTTTAAAATGGCTGTATCTTCTAACCTAAGCGTCTGCGGGGGTCATATTTTGCACCAAAAATAAAAAATTTGTATTACAGCCGGTTAAAATTTCAAAACTTTAAAATGGCTGTATCTTCTAAACTAAGCGTCTGTGGGGGTCATATTTTGCAGCAAAAATAAAAAATTTGTATTACAGCCGGTTAAAATTTCAAAACTTTAAAATGGCTGTATCTTCTAAACTAAGCGTCTGTTGGGGTCATATTTTGCACCAAAAATAAAAAATTTTAATTATAGCCGGTTAAAATTTCAAAACTTTAAAATGGCTGTATCTTCTAAACTAAGCGTCTGCGGGGGTCATATTTTGCACCAAAAATAAAAAATTTGTATTACAGCCGGTTAAAATTTCAAAACTTTAAAATGGCTGTATCTTCTAAACTAAGCGTCTGTGGGGGTCATATTTTGCACCAAAAATAAAAAATTTTAATTATAGCCGGTCAAAATTTCAAAACTTTAAAATGGCTGTATCTTCTAAACTAAACGTCTGTGGGGGTCATATTTTGCACCAAAAATAAAAAATTTTAATTATAGCCGGTTAAAATTTCGAAACTTTAAAATGGCTGTATCTTCTAAACTAAGCGTCTGCGGGGGTCATATTTTGCACCAAAAATAAAAAATTTGTATTACAGCCGGTCAAAATTTCAAAACTTTAAAATGGCTGTATCTTCTAAACTAAGCGTCTGCGGGGGTCATATTTTGCACCAAAAATAAAAAATTTGTATTACAGCCGGTCAAAATTTCAAAACTTTAAAATGGCTGTATCTTCTAAACTAAGCGTCTGTGGGGGTCATATTTTGCACCAAAAATAAAAAATTTTAATTATAGCCGGTCAAAATTTCAAAACTTTAAAATGGCTGTATCTTCTAAACTAAGCGTCTGTGGGGGTCATATTTTGCACCAAAAATAAAAAATTTGTATTACAGCCGGTTAAAATTTCAAAACTTTAAAATGGCTGTATCTTCTAAACCAAGCGTCTGCGGGGGTCATATTTTGCACCAAAAATAAAAAATTTGTATTACAGCCGGTCAAAATTTCAAAACTTTAAAATGGCTGTATCTTCTAAACTAAGCGTCTGCGGGGGTCATATTTTGCACCAAAAATAAAAAATTTTAATTATAGCCGGTCAAAATTTCAAAACTTTAACATGGCTGTATCTTCTAAACTAAGCGTCTGTGGGGGTCATATTTTGCACCAAAAATAAAAAATTTGTATTACAGCCGGTCAAAATTTCAAAACTTTAAAATGGCTGTATCTTCTAAACTAAGCGTCTGTGGGGGTCATATTTTGCACCAAAAATAAAAAATTTTAATTATAGCCGGTTAAAATTTCGAAACTTTAAAATGGCTGTATCTTCTAAACTAAGCGTCTGCGGGGGTCATATTTTGCACCAAAAATAAAAAATTTGTATTACAGCCTGTCAAAATTTCAGAACTTTAAAATGGCTGTATCTTCTAAACTAAGCGTCTGTGGGGGTCATATTTTGCACCAAAAATAAAAAATTTTAATTATAGCCGGTTAAAATTTCGAAACTTTAAAATGGCTGTATCTTCTAAACTAAGCGTCTGTGGGGGTCATATTTTGCACCAAAAATAAAAAATTTTAATTATAGCCGGTCAAAATTTCAAAACTTTAAAATGGCTGTATCTTCTAAACGAAGCGTCTGTGGGGGTCATATTTTGCACCAAAAATAAAAAATTTTAATTATAGCCGGTCAAAATTTCAAAACTTTAAAATGGCTGTATCTTCTAAACCAAGCGTCTGCGGGGGTCATATTTTGCACCAAAAATAAAAAATTTGTATTACAGCCGGTCAAAATTTCAAAACTTTAAAATGGCTGTATCTTCTAAACTAAGCGTCTGTGGGGGTCATATTTTGCACCAAAAATAAAAAATTTTAATTATAGCCGGTTAAAATGTCGAAACTTTAAAATGGCTGTATCTTCTAAACTAAGCGTCTGTGAGGGTCATATTTCGCACCAAAAATAAAAAATTTGTATTACAGCCGGTTAAAATTTCAAAACTTTAAAATGGCTGTATCTTCTAAACTAAGCGTCTGCGGGGGTCATATTTTGCACCAAAAATAAAAAATTTTAATTATAGCCGGTCAAAATTTCAAAACTTTAAAATGGCTGTATCTTCTAACTAAGCGTCTGCGGGGGTCATATTTTGTACCAAAAATAAAAAAATTTGTATTACAGCCGGTTAAAATTTCAAAACTTTAAAATGGCTGTATCTTCTAAACTAAGCGTCTGTGGGGGTCATATTTTGCACCAAAAATAAAAAATTTGTATTACAGCCGGTTAAAATTTCAAAACTTTAAAATGGCTGTATCTTCTAAACTAAGCGTCTCTGGGGGTCATATTTTGCACCAAAAATAAAAAATTTTAATTATAGCCGGTTAAAATTTCAAAACTTTAAAATGGCTGTATCTTCTAAACTAAGCGTCTGCTGGGGTCATATTTTGCACCAAAAATAAAAAATTTGTATTACAGCCGGTTAAAATTTCAAAACTTTAAAATGGCTGTATCTTCTAAACTAAGCGTCTGTGGGGGTCATATTTTGCACCAAAAATAAAAAATTTTAATTATAGCCGGTCAAAATTTCAAAACTTCAAAATGGCTGTATCTTCTAAACTAAGCGTCTGTGGGGGTCATATTTTGCACCAAAAATAAAAAATTTTAATTATAGCCGGTTAAAATTTCGAAACTTTAAAATGGCTGTATCTTCTAAACTAAGCGTCTGCGGGGGTCATATTTTGCACCAAAAATAAAAAATTTGTATTACAGCCGGTCAAAATTTCAAAACTTTAAAATGGCTGTATCTTCTAAACTAAGCGTCTGCGGGGGTCATATTTTGCACCAAAAATAAAAAATTTGTATTACAGCCGGTCAAAATTTCAAAACTTTAAAATGGCTGTATCTTCTAAACTAAGCGTCTGTGGGGGTCATATTTTGCACCAAAAATAAAAAATTTTAATTATAGCCGGTCAAAATTTCAAAACTTTAAAATGGCTGTATCTTCTAAACCAAGCGTCTGCGGGGGTCATATTTTGCACCAAAAATAAAAAATTTGTATTACAGCCGGTCAAAATTTCAAAACTTTAAAATGGCTGTATCTTCTAAACTAAGCGTCTGCGGGGGTCATATTTTGCACCAAAAATAAAAAATTTGTATTACAGCCGGTTAAAATTTCAAAACTTTAAAATGGCTGTATCTTCTAAACCAAGCGTCTGCGGGGGTCATATTTTGCACCAAAAATAAAAAATTTGTATTACAGCCGGTCAAAATTTCAAAACTTTAAAATGGCTGTATCTTCTAAACTAAGCGTCTGCGGGGGTCATATTTTGCACCAAAAATAAAAAATTTTAATTATAGCCGGTCAAAATTTCAAAACTTTAAAATGGCTGTATCTTCTAAACTAAGCGTCTGTGGGGGTCATATTTTGCACCAAAAATAAAAAATTTGTATTACAGCCGGTCAAAATTTCAAAACTTTAAAATGGCTGTATCTTCTAAACTAAGCGTCTGTGGGGGTCATATTTTGCACCAAAAATAAAAAATTTTAATTATAGCCGGTTAAAATTTCGAAACTTTAAAATGGCTGTATCTTCTAAACTAAGCGTCTGCGGGGGTCATATTTTGCACCAAAAATAAAAAATTTGTATTACAGCCGGTCAAAATTTCAAAACTTTAAAATGGCTGTATCTTCTAAACTAAGCGTCTGTGGGGGTCATATTTTGCACCAAAAATAAAAAATTTTAATTATAGCCGGTTAAAATTTCGAAACTTTAAAATGGCTGTATCTTCTAAACTAAGCGTCTGTGGGGATCATATTTTGCACCAAAAATAAAAAATTTTAATTATAGCCGGTCAAAATTTCAAAACTTTAAAATGGCTGTATCTTCTAAACGAAGCGTCTGTGGGGGTCATATTTTGCACCAAAAATAAAAAATTTTAATTATAGCCGGTCAAAATTTCAAAACTTTAAAATGGCTGTATCTTCTAAACTAAGCGTCTGTGGGGGTCATATTTTGCACCAAAAATAAAAAATTTGTATTACAGCCGGTTAAAATTTCAAAACTTTAAAATGGCTGTATCTTCTAAACCAAGCGTCTGCGGGGGTCATATTTTGCACCAAAAATAAAAAATTTGTATTACAGCCGGTTAAAATTTCAAAACTTTAAAATGGCTGTATCTTCTAAACTAAGCGTCTGTGGGGGTCATATTTTGCACCAAAAATAAAAAATTTTAATTATAGCCGGTTAAAATTTCGAAACTTTAAAATGGCTGTATCTTCTAAACTAAGCGTCTGTGAGGGTCATATTTTGCACCAAAAATAAAAAATTTGTATTACAGCCGGTTAAAATTTCAAAACTTTAAAATGGCTGTATCTTCTAAACTAAGCGTCTGCGGGGGCCATATTTTGCACCAAAAATAAAAAATTTTAATTATAGCCGGTCAAAATTTCAAAACTTTAAAATGGCTGTATCTTCTAAACTAAGCGTCTGCGGGGGTTCTATTTTGCACCAAAAATAAAAAATTTGTATTACAGCCGGTTAAAATTTCAAAACTTTAAAATGGCTGTATCTTCTAAACTAAGCGTCTGTGGGGGTCATATTTTGCACCAAAAATAAAAAATTTGTATTACAGCCGGTTAAAATTTCAAAACTTTAAAATGGCTGTATCTTCTAAACTAAGCGTCTGCGGGGGTCATATTTTGCACCAAAAATAAAAAATTTGTATTACAGCCGGTTAAAATTTCAAAACTTTAAAATGGCTGTATCTTCTAAACTAAGCGTCTGTGGGGGTCATATTTTGCACCAAAAATAAAAAATTTTAATTATAGCCGGTAAAAATTTCAAAACTTTAAAATGGCTGTATCTTCTAAACTAAGCGTCTGCTTAGTTAATTATAGCCGGTTAAAATTTCGAAACTTTAAAATGGCTGTATCTTCTAAACTAAGCGTCTGCGGGGGTCATATTTTGCACCAAAAATAAAAAATTTGTATTACAGCCGGTCAAAATTTCAAAACTTTAAAATAGCTGTATCTTCTAAACTAAGCGTCTGCGGGGGTCATATTTTGCACCAAAAATAAAAAATTTGTATTACAGCCGGTCAAAATTTCAAAACTTTAAAATGGCTGTATCTTCTAAACTAAGCGTCTGTGGGGGTCATGTTTTGCACCAAAAATAAAAAATTTTAATTATAGCCGGTCAAAATTTCAAAACTTTAAAATGGCTGTATCTTCTAAACTAAGCGTCTGTGGGGGTCATATTTTGCACCAAAAATAAAAAATTTGTATTACAGCCGGTTAAAATTTCAAAACTTTAAAATGGCTGTATCTTCTAAACCAAGCGTCTGCGGGGGTCATATTTTGCACCAAAAATAAAAAATTTGTATTACAGCCGGTCAAAATTTCAAAACTTTAAAATGGCTGTATCTTCTAAACTAAGCGTCTGCGGGGGTCATATTTTGCACCAAAAATAAAAAATTTTAATTATAGCCGGTCAAAATTTCAAAACTTTAAAATGGCTGTATCTTCTAAACTAAGCGTCTGTGGGGGTCATATTTTGCACCAAAAATAAAAAATTTGTATTACAGCCGGTCAAAATTTCAAAACTTTAAAATGGCTGTATCTTCTAAACTAAGCGTCTGTGGGGGTCATATTTTGCACCAAAAATAAAAAATTTTAATTATAGCCGGTTAAAATTTCGAAACTTTAAAATGGCTGTATCTTCTAAACTGAGCGTCTGCGGGGGTCATATTTTGCACCAAAAATAAAAAATTTGTATTACAGCCGGTCAAAATTTCAAAACTTTAAAATGGCTGTATCTTCTAAACTAAGCGTCTGTGGGGGTCATATTTTGCACCAAAAATAAAAAATTTTAATTATAGCCGGTTAAAATTTCGAAACTTTAAAATGGCTGTATCTTCTAAACTAAGCGTCTGTGGGGGTCATATTTTGCACCAAAAATAAAAAATTTTAATTATAGCCGGTCAAAATTTCAAAACTTTAAAATGGCTGTATCTTCTAAACGAAGCGTCTGTGGGGGTCATATTTTGCACCAAAAATAAAAAATTTTAATTATAGCCGGTCAAAATTTCAAAACTTTAAAATGGCTGTATCTTCTAAACTAAGCGTCTGTGGGGGTCATATTTTGCACCAAAAATAAAAAATTTGTATTACAGCCGGTTAAAATTTCAAAACTTTAAAATGGCTGTATCTTCTAAACCAACCGTCTGCGGGGGTCATATTTTGCACCAAAAATAAAAAATTTGTATTACAGCCGGTCAAAATTTCAAAACTTTAAAATGGCTGTATCTTCTAAACTAAGCGTCTGTGGGGGTCATATTTTGCACCAAAAATAAAAAATTTTAATTATAGCCGGTTAAAATTTCGAAACTTTAAAATGGCTGTATCTTCTAAACTAAGCGTCTGTGAGGGTCATATTTTGCACCAAAAATAAAAAATTTGTATTACAGCCGGTTAAAATTTCAAAACTTTAAAATGGCTGTATCTTCTAAGCGTCTGCGGGGGTCATATTTTGCACCAAATATAAAAAATTTTAATTATAGCCGGTCAAAATTTCAAAACTTTAAAATGGCTGTATCTTCTAAACTAAGCGTCTGTGGGGGTCATATTTTGCACCAAAAATAAAAAATTTGTATTACAGCCGGTTAAAATTTCAAAACTTTAAAATGGCTGTATCTTCTAAACTAAGCGTCTGTGGGGGTCATATTTTGCACCAAAAATAAAAAATTTGTATTACAGCCGGTTAAAATTTCAAAACTTTAAAATGGCTGTATCTTCTAAACTAAGCGTCTGTGGGGGTCATATTTTGCACCAAAAATAAAAAATTTTAATTATAGCCGGTTAAAATTTCAAAACTTTAAAATGGCTGTATCTTCTAAACTAAGCGTCTGCGGGGGTCATATTTTGCACCAAAAATAAAAAATTTGTATTACAGCCGGTTAAAATTTCAAAACTTTAAAATGGCTGTATCTTCTAAACTAAGCGTCTGTGGGGGTCATATTTTGCACCAAAAATAAAAAATTTTAATTATAGCCGGTCAAAATTTCAAAACTTTAAAATGGCTGTATCTTCTAAACTAAGCGTCTGTGGGGGTCATATTTTGCACCAAAAATAAAAAATTTTAATTATAGCCGGTTAAAATTTCGAAACTTTAAAATGGCTGTATCTTCTAAACTAAGCGTCTGCGGGGGTCATATTTTGCACCAAAAATAAAAAATTTGTATTACAGCCGGTCAAAATTTCAAAACTTTAAAATGGCTGTATCTTCTAAACTAAGCGTCTGCGGGGGTCATATTTTGCACCAAAAATAAAAAATTTGTATTACAGCCGGTCAAAATTTCAAAACTTTAAAATGGCTGTATCTTCTAAACTAAGCGTCTGTGGGGGTCATATTTTGCACCAAAAATAAAAAATTTTAATTATAGCCGGTCAAAATTTCAAAACTTTAAAATGGCTGTATCTTCTAAACTAAGCGTCTGTGGGGGTCATATTTTGCACCAAAAATAAAAAATTTGTATTACAGCCGGTTAAAATTTCAAAACTTTAAAATGGCTGTATCTTCTAAACCAAGCGTCTGCGGGGGTCATATTTTGCACCAAAAATAAAAAATTTGTATTACAGCCGGTCAAAATTTCAAAACTTTAAAATGGCTGTATCTTCTAAACTAAGCGTCTGCGGGGGTCATATTTTGCACCAAAAATAAAAAATTTTAATTATAGCCGGTCAAAATTTCAAAACTTTAAAATGGCTGTATCTTCTAAACTAAGCGTCTGTGGGGGTCATATTTTGCACCAAAAATAAAAAATTTGTATTACAGCCGGTCAAAATTTCAAAACTTTAAAATGGCTGTATCTTCTAAACTAAGCGTCTGTGGGGGTCATATTTTGCACCAAAAATAAAAAATTTTAATTATAGCCGGTTAAAATTTCGAAACTTTAAAATGGCTGTATCTTCTAAACTAAGCGTCTGCGGGGGTCATATTTTGCACCAAAAATAAAAAATTTGTATTACAGCCGGTCAAAATTTCAAAACTTTAAAATGGCTGTATCTTCTAAACTAAGCGTCTGTGGGGGTCATATTTTGCACCAAAAATAAAAAATTTTAATTATAGCCGGTTAAAATTTCGAAACTTTAAAATGGCTGTATCTTCTAAACTAAGCGTCTGTGGGGGTCATATTTTGCACCAAAAATAAAAAATTTTAATTATAGCCGGTCAAAATTTCAAAACTTTAAAATGGCTGTATCTTCTAAACTAAGCGTCTGTGGGGGTCATATTTTGCACCAAAAATAAAAAATTTGTATTACAGCCGGTTAAAATTTCAAAACTTTAAAATGGCTGTATCTTCTAAACCAAGCGTCTGCGGGGGTCATATTTTGCACCAAAAATAAAAAATTTGTATTACAGCCGGTCAAAATTTCAAAACTTTAAAATGGCTGTATCTTCTAAACTAAGCGTCTGTGGGGGTCATATTTTGCACCAAAAATAAAAAATTTGTATTACAGCCGGTCAAAATTTCAAAACTTTAAAATGGCTGTATCTTCTAAACTAAGCGTCTGTGGGGGTCATATTTTGCACCAAAAATAAAAAATTTTAATTATAGCCGGTTAAAATTTCAAAACTTTAAAATGGCTGTATCTTCTAAACTAAGCGTCTGCGGGGGTCATATTTTGCACCAAAAATAAAAAATTTGTATTACAGCCGGTCAAAATTTCAAAACTTTAAAATGGCTGTATCTTCTAAACTAAGCGTCTGTGGGGGTCATATTTTGCACCAAAAATAAAAAATTTTAATTATAGCCGGTTAAAATTTCGAAACTTTAAAATGGCTGTATCTTCTAAACTAAGCGTCTGTGGGGGTCATATTTTGCACCAAAAATAAAAAATTTTAATTATAGCCGGTCAAAATTTCAAAACTTTAAAATGGCTGTATCTTCTAAACTAAGCGTCTGTGGGGGTCATATTTTGCACCAAAAATAAAAAATTTGTATTACAGCCGGTTAAAATTTCAAAACTTTAAAATGGCTGTATCTTCTAAACCAAGCGTCTGCGGGGGTCATATTTTGCACCAAAAATAAAAAATTTGTATTACAGCCGGTCAAAATTTCAAAACTTTAAAATGGCTGTATCTTCTAAACTAAGCGTCTGTGGGGGTCATATTTTGCACCAAAAATAAAAAATTTAAATTATAGCCGGTTAAAATTTCGAAACTTTAAAATGGCTGTATCTTCTAAACTAAGCGTCTGTGAGGGTCATATTTTGCACCAAAAATAAAAAATTTGTATTACAGCCGGTTAAAATTTCAAAACTTTAAAATGGCTGTATCTTCTAAACTAAGCGTCTGCGGGGGTCATATTTTGCACCAAAAATAAAAAATTTTAATTATAGCCGGTCAAAATTTCAAAACTTTAAAATGGCTGTATCTTCTAACCTAAGCGTCTGCGGGGGTCATATTTTGCACCAAAAATAAAAAATTTGTATTACAGCCGGTTAAAATTTCAAAACTTTAAAATGGCTGTATCTTCTAAACTAAGCGTCTGTGGGGGTCATATTTTGCAGCAAAAATAAAAAATTTGTATTACAGCCGGTTAAAATTTCAAAACTTTAAAATGGCTGTATCTTCTAAACTAAGCGTCTGTGGGGGTCATATTTTTCACCAAAAATAAAAAATTTTAATTATAGCCGGTTAAAATTTCAAAACTTTAAAATGGCTGTATCTTCTAAACTAAGCGTCTGCGGGGGTCATATTTTGCACCAAAAATAAAAAATTTGTATTACAGCCGGTTAAAATTTCAAAACTTTAAAATGGCTGTATCTTCTAAACTAAGCGTCTGTGGGGGTCATATTTTGCACCAAAAATAAAAAATTTTAATTATAGCCGGTCAAAATTTCAAAACTTTAAAATGGCTGTATCTTCTAAACTAAGCGTCTGTGGGGGTCATATTTTGCACCAAAAATAAAAAATTTTAATTATAGCCGGTTAAAATTTCGAAACTTTAAAATGGCTGTATCTTCTAAACTAAGCGTCTGCGGGGGTCATATTTTGCACCAAAAATAAAAAATTTGTATTACAGCCGGTCAAAATTTCAAAACTTTAAAATGGCTGTATCTTCTAAACTAAGCGTCTGCGGGGGTCATATTTTGCACCAAAAATAAAAAATTTGTATTACAGCCGGTCAAAATTTCAAAACTTTAAAATGGCTGTATCTTCTAAACTAAGCGTCTGTGGGGGTCATATTTTGCACCAAAAATAAAAAATTTGTATTACAGCCGGTTAAAATTTCAAAACTTTAAAATGGCTGTATCTTCTAAACCAAGCGTCTGCGGGGGTCATATTTTGCACCAAAAATAAAAAATTTGTATTACAGCCGGTCAAAATTTCAAAACTTTAAAATGGCTGTATCTTCTAAACTAAGCGTCTGCGGGGGTCATATTTTGCACCAAAAATAAAAAATTTTAATTATAGCCGGTCAAAATTTCAAAACTTTAAAATGGCTGTATCTTCTAAACTAAGCGTCTGTGGGGGTCATATTTTGCACCAAAAATAAAAAATTTGTATTACAGCCGGTCAAAATTTCAAAACTTTAAAATGGCTGTATCTTCTAAACTAAGCGTCTGTGGGGGTCATATTTTGCACCAAAAATAAAAAATTTTAATTATAGCCGGTTAAAATTTCGAAACTTTAAAATGGCTGTATCTTCTAAACTAAGCGTCTGCGGGGGTCATATTTTGCACCAAAAATAAAAAATTTGTATTACAGCCGGTCAAAATTTCAAAACTTTAAAATGGCTGTATCTTCTAAACTAAGCGTCTGTGGGGGTCATATTTTGCACCAAAAATAAAAAATTTTAATTATAGCCGGTTAAAATTTCGAAACTTTAAAATGGCTGTATCTTCTAAACTAAGCGTCTGTGGGGGTCATATTTTGCACCAAAAATAAAAAATTTTAATTATAGCCGGTCAAAATTTCAAAACTTTAAAATGGCTGTATCTTCTAAACGAAGCGTCTGTGGGGGTCATATTTTGCACCAAAAATAAAAAATTTTAATTATAGCCGGTCAAAATTTCAAAACTTTAAAATGGCTGTATCTTCTAAACTAAGCGTCTGTGGGGGTCATATTTTGCACCAAAAATAAAAAATTTGTATTACAGCCGGTTAAAATTTCAAAACTTTAAAATGGCTGTATCTTCTAAACCAAGCGTCTGCGGGGGTCATATTTTGCACCAAAAATAAAAAATTTGTATTACAGCCGGTCAAAATTTCAAAACTTTAAAATGGCTGTATCTTCTAAACTAAGCGTCTGTGGGGGTCATATTATGCACCAAAAATAAAAAATTTTAATTATAGCCGGTCAAAATTTCGAAACTTTAAAATGGCTGTATCTTCTAAACTAAGCGTCTGTGAGGGTCATATTTTGCACCAAAAATAAAAAATTTGTATTACAGCCGGTTAAAATTTCAAAACTTTAAAATGGCTGTATCTTCTAAACTAAGCGTCTGCGGGGGTCATATTTTGCACCAAAAATAAAAAATTTTAATTATAGCCGGTCAAAATTTCAAAACTTTAAAATGGCTGTATCTTCTAACTAAGCGTCTGCGGGGGTCATATTTTGTACCAAAAATAAAAAAATTTGTATTACAGCCGGTTAAAATTTCAAAACTTTAAAATGGCTGTATCTTCTAAACTAAGCGTCTGTGGGGGTCATATTTTGCACCAAAAATAAAAAATTTGTATTACAGCCGGTTAAAATTTCGAAACTTTAAAATGGCTGTATCTTCTAAACTAAGCGTCTGTGAGGGTCATATTTTGCACCAAAAATAAAAAATTTGTATTACAGCCGGTTAAAATTTCAAAACTTTAAAATGGCTGTATCTTCTAAACTAAGCGTCTGCGGGGGTCATATTTTGCACCAAAAATAAAAAATTTTAATTATAGCCGGTCAAAATTTCAAAACTTTAAAATGGCTGTATCTTCTAACCTAAGCGTCTGCGGGGGTCATATTTTGCACCAAAAATAAAAAATTTGTATTACAGCCGGTTAACATTTCAAAACTTTAAAATGGCTGTATCTTCTAAACTAAGCGTCTGTGGGGGTCATATTTTGCAGCAAAAATAAAAAATTTGTATTACAGCCGGTTAAAATTTCAAAACTTTAAAATGGCTGTATCTTCTAAACTAAGCGTCTGTGGGGGTCATATTTTGCACCAAAAATAAAAAATTTTAATTATAGCCGGTTAAAATTTCAAAACTTTAAAATGGCTGTATCTTCTAAACTAAGCGTCTGCGGGGGTCATATTTTGCACCAAAAATAAAAAATTTGTATTACAGCCGGTTAAAATTTCAAAACTTTAAAATGGCTGTATCTTCTAAACTAAGCGTCTGTGGGTGTCATATTTTGCACCAAAAATAAAAAATTTTAATTATAGCCGGTCAAAATTTCAAAACTTTAAAATGGCTGTATCTTCTAAACTAAGCGTCTGTGGGGGTCATATTTTGCACCAAAAATAAAAAATTTTAATTATAGCCGGTTAAAATTTCGAAACTTTAAAATGGCTGTATCTTCTAAACTAAGCGTCTGCGGGGGTCATATTTTGCACCAAAAATAAAAAATTTGTATTACAGCCGGTCAAAATTTCAAAACTTTAAAATGGCTGTATCTTCTAAACTAAGCGTCTGCGGGGGTCATATTTTGCACCAAAAATAAAAAATTTGTATTACAGCCGGTCAAAATTTCAAAACTTTAAAATGGCTGTATCTTCTAAACTAAGCGTCTGTGGGGGTCATATTTTGCACCAAAAATAAAAAATTT
>CAJSMH010000034.1:0-22500 GCA_907269105.1 Volucella inanis | reverse complement strand
AATAATTATAATTATACTTATAATTATAATAATTATAATAATAATAATAATAATAATTATAATATTAATAATAATTATAATAATATTAATAATAATAATTATAATAATAATAACAATAATTATAATAATAATAATAATTATAATAATAATAATAATAATATTTATAATTATAATAATAATAATAATAATAATAATAATTATAATAATAATAATTATAATTATAATAATAATAATAATAATAACTACAAATTTTGCGTAAAAAACGGATTTAATGGTGCGCGAACCTTGGAAATGTTGGAAAAGTGTTTCGGCAACGATTCTCTAAAGAAAACGGTCGTTTAGCAGTGGCACGAGCGGTTCAAAAGTAGTCGTGAGTCAATCAAAGATAATGAACGCAGTGACAGACCATCGTCATCAAAAACCGACGAAAACATTAATAAAGTAAAAGAAATGTGGTCAATAACCGCAAATTAACCATCAGAGAGATAGCGGAGGATTTTCACATTGCATATGGGTTTATCGAAGACATTTTGGTTGATTATTTGGTTTTCCGTCGTGTAGCAGCAAAGTTGGTGACAAAAGACCTCAATTTCATGCAAAAAAGAGACCGTGTTGACGTCGCAAAAAAGATGATTTGCGAGGCTGAATCCGATCCCACATTCATTAAGAAGATCATTACCCACGAGACGTGGGTTTATGAATACGACACGCAATCCAGACATCAGGCAAGTGAATGGAGTTCACCAACCACGTCGTTTTCAGTCAAAAAAGAAGGCAATGCTCACTTTTTTCACAACGGGAAGTGCATTATGAATTTTTGCCAGAAGAAAAGACAGTAAACAAAGGGTATTATTTGGGCGTTGTAGACGTTTGCGTCAAGCCATTCGGCGAAAGAGACCAGAATTGTGGGCAGAAAACTCGTGGATTTTGCATTTTTTGACGAAAAATGCAACAAATACCATCCAACAGCCACCGAATTCACTGCTTTGACTTCATGGGACTTCTTTCTGTTCAATCGAGTTAAAAAACCACTACGGGGAACTCGTTTCAGCAGCCGAGAGGAAGTAATGGAAAAATCGCAGGAAGCACTGATGAACATACCGAAAACCGAATATAAAACATGTTTCGAGAATTGGATCAAGCGCTGGCATAAGTGTGTTGCAGTTGATGGGGATTACTTTGAAGGGGACAATATAGATTTAGATGAAAAAACTTGTATTTTTAATTTTCTGAATAATTTTGATCAAGGTGGTATATCGCAATACTTTCATGATCAGATATTTTTTAAATTTTATTTGGTTTCACCATTTTTTATACGAGTAAATACTTGTTATAATGTATAATAATCAATACAATTGTATTCGATTGCGTCGCTGACTTGCAGTAATAACATACAATGTTGTGCCTCCATTTTTTTTTTTTTTTTTTTTTTTTTTTTTTTTTTTTTTTTTTGAGTATATATTTATTTCATCGCTTTGGATATTTCCAATTAGATGTGTTTCAGGTAAAATTATGAAATAGTATTTCTGGTATTGCTATCGCACAATATTTCGAATTATTCGCCAGGCTTTGAATGTGAATAATTGTTAATAGCCTATTATTTTCTTTTTGGTTTCGATTTGTTACCCATGCTTAGTTTTCGTTAACATGTTTACAATTTACGCATTTATTTATTCATTCTTTTTGACATTCACTGATTTTGTGTTTGTCCAAACAATTAAGACATGTTTCATCCTTTCTGCATTCAGCTGTTCAGTGATTATCTCCTTTGCATTTATAGCACATCAATAGGTCAATTTTATCATATACTTGGCAGTGCTCCCATCCAACAATTAGTTTTCCTGTCCCAATATTTTTGGAAACCAATCGTCATCTACCTCAATTAATGCGTTATAGTTTATTTCAGTATTTTTCCTTTATTTAATACCAAGTTTCAATTTGCTTTTCGCTAACACTATAGTTTCTTTTTTAGTTTGTCGATATTTCAGTTTTCGTTAGTTTTAATTTTCATATTTGTTATTTAAACCCTCGGGCTTAATTTATTTGTGCCACTCTTATTTCATATTTTTCACTATTTGCCTTAAATGACTTTTTTTCTTATATTTTTGGGTGATTGGTGTTCTTATCGACGCTTTCATGCAATTCTTTCACAACCAGGTCCATGTTCTGAACATAGAGTATGTCTTCACAAATAAACTTTTCCATATTCCCAATCCTTATAAAACCATTGAACTTTTTGTAAATGCCTTTGCTGCCAACGCCTGTTTCACCTCTCTTGGCTAACATGCATTTGTTTTTTATTCATATTCACTCACTTTTAAAATCTTCGTGCATCCGCCACACGTACTGGGTACCATCCGATGAATTAAGGTTACATTTACTTTCGTCAGTAAAGATAAAAGCTTGCCTATCATTTTCGATCCAATTTTGATAAGTTCTGGCAAATTCCAACCTTACGGCTTTAATTTTTAATGTCATACTTTTTTTTTTGGGCTTCTGGCTACCAATCCGAATGATGTCAATTTTTTTTATGAACTCTAATGTTGTCACGTGGCTGCATCCAATTTTCTTAGAAATAGGCCGGGCTGAAACGCCTTCATTGTTTAAAAATTCAAGTAAACCTTCTTGTTTACTCATTTTCTTCACTGCACTAAACCGTTAAATATTGGCATTTATTCAGATAGAGGCGATTGAAAGGACGTACGGACATACACACATATACATATATATGTACATATGTACATATCCATACATCCATGTACATATGTACATACTATGTATATGAATACTCGATTAATACACTATGAATGCTAATGTTAGCTTCGACAAGTTAAATTAAAATAAATATGTCAGCATATAAAAATAAAGCTGGTTTTTGCACAATATGTTCCAAAATAGAAACCACGTTACTTGAAATTGTAAACGCGTCGTTAAAGGATTGGGAGTTCTTGAGCTCATGAACTCAAGTTCAACTCAATGTGTTCAACAAAAACATGCGTCCGATGTAAAATGACAGAATTTTATGAAATCATTTTTTTTTTATTATTTTAAAAGTATATATAGGGTTTTCTAATAACGACTTGACAACATTTCGCTTTCAATGTTGGCTCTGAGCTCTTCCAACGTCGTCGGCGTGTTGGCATAAACCAATGACTTAACGTAGCCAAACAGAAAATAGTCAAGCGGCGTTAAATCGCACGATACACGCTTACAATACTTACTCATCAATAAATCGATTGTAGCGTGTGCTGTGTGACTTGTGGCACCATCCTGTTGACAATCACGACATGTGCGTCCAAGTCCATATCTTCCAATTCGGTCCAAAAATAATCGGTGATCATGGCGTGATAACGCTGACCATTCACAGTAACGTGACGATCGTTATCGTTGACGAAAAAATATGCCCCAATAACGCCGCCGGCATGCAAACCGCACCAAACCGTTATTTTTTGTGGATGAAGTAGTGATTCATGAATATTTTGCTTAATAACGAACCCATTGAGCCAAAAATGAGCTTCGTCACTGAAGATGATTTTGCGATGAAATTCATCATCTTGGCGCATCTTCTCCAGAACCCAATCGGAGAATGTAGCTCGTTAGTGTACTTTACCATGATGAATTTTGAGTTTACTGAATAAATTGACAGTGACAGTTTGATGATTAGTGAAAGAGTGCGTTCACAAATTAAATTCAAAGCTGTCAAGTCCCTATTGGAAAACCCTATATTAAAACGAACTATATTGGTAAGGTGTCAGTCCAATCACCATTGTTATTTATACTATGTAGCTCTCACCTAATTTTTGCTCATACTCTACCTTTAAGCCTCTGCTTCATCAAATACCACACATTTTCTAGTGGATTCGCATCAGAACTTTGAGACGGTCAATCTTACGTCTATACAATTTTCCCCTTTCGAACGGTTTTGGATCGGTATCCTCTTGCAAAATCCAAAAGATCTAGAAATCCAAAAAGTTGTACTTTATTCATTATTCGAAACATTATTTCCTTTCTAAGGAAATAATTTATGTAAAAGTAATACTTTAAAACTGAGTTTATACTTTTATTCTTAAGACCAATCACCGTCTGATATCAAGATGGCAACTTCAATAGTGATTTCGCTCCATCAATCTTTGCATACGTCGATGACTTTACGCCCTGATATTTCTGGCCATATACTTACTAAAAAAGTTTTAGATAACATATATAGCGCGTACGAAAACATCACGGAATTACGTGACTGTAGCCTTGTGCTCTTGCGAAATCTGAGAAAATGAACAAAGACACTTGCTAATCTCTGGTCCATTTCTGTTAAACCCCAATCTAACTAAAACCATTGTAGTATAAAACTACGTACGTAGTATAAAACTGCTATACTAAAAATACCATTTGCAATCTGTAATATAGTTGAAGCAGCTGCAGAAACCAACTTGCTATTGAAACATTTTGCAAACTACATGCGCTCCTACCCACCCTGGCTTATAAACAACAATTCCTTCATTCTGGACTTGACCAAACATCGGAAATCAAACACCACCAACGATGTTTTTCTCTCTCTATATAAGGAACTAGAAAACTTAGTTTCACATACATGGCATACATAACGATAGCCACAACTAGACTATAAAAAACACGATCAGAGACCGTATTATTAAGAATCCTACAGAATTAAAATTAATGTGGCTCCCTGGACATGGAGTGGTTCAAGGAAACGAAAATGCTGATACTGCTGCTAACCTAGCATACAATGACGCTCTATACTTTCGTCACACTAACAAAAAAAAGCCCTTCTCAATACCATCAAACAAACCCACTCAAAAAAAAAACTTATACAATTGGATATTCTACCAACACCACTACTCGAGAATAAACACAGATTGACTTCACCCTAACTACCCAACTTCGACCTCAAAGATTGCAAATGCCAACTTTGTACGACTCCTCCTAGGACACACTGCAACAACTCATCAACACCTATTGAAAAAAGAGAATCCTCCAACCTGTTCGTCTTGCAATTCACCAGTCGACATCAATTACATCATGGGACTTGGTCAATGTTCTCTGCCGACCTCCATCACCTGCGATATCTAAAGGTATATTTATACTAGAAATTTTAAGGAACCCTTGTACCGAAATTATTTCAAAAATTGTGACATTTATCAATACGACTAAAATCAGTCTTTAACAATATACTATAGTCAACATAATAATTTATCATAAGAGCCGTAAGCCCTTGCAGCTTGTCCTCTTTTTATTATATTAGCATTTTAACTATTGTTTTATTTTGTTAATAAATAATAACAATAATAATAATACGTTTATAAGAATTTTGCGCTTGCCGCAGGCCAACGTCTCAGAACAGGAATGCAATTAAACCTTAATAACTGTTATAACAGTATACTAAAGTATATAAAACTAAAAGCCCTTATACCATTCGGTCTCAAACCATACTCACAAAAATAAACAATATTATCCATATTTTCTTCATTTTGACTCTTTTTTAACCAAATACACAAATCCATCCCCCATATCTCTATCGCAATACATTCAAATATAAGTAATATTAGTCGAAATCCTTCTTAACACTCCTCGAACACCAACAAAGAACCTGAACTAATTAGTTAGCCATTCCTCAAACAATCAACAAAGTAGAAAAAAAAATATGTTCATTGGTGTATTAAATAAATTAGACTCATTTTAAAAAATGAAAAGTTTGTCACAATTCTAAGAAATCGCCTAATGACTCAAATCTGGTCCTTTGTCGGAAGCTGAATGCTTAGTTCCGTTAACCAGTAAAGGCCAAAAAAATACATGTTTTAAAAATTTTATTGTAAATATCAGTTCAAATTCCACGTCCGAAAAGCTTAGAGCTAACAGGCAAATACGCCCCGAACAAAACAATAAAAATTTATACCAAAACAACGACCAGTCCAATAAAGATAGTCGAGCATTTTTCTCAGACCTCGGAACAAATTGCGGATGTCAAAACCCGTCTACTGCTGACATAAATAAAAGGTAAATCACCGAGTTTCGACCGCTTCTTCTTTACTAAAAAAAAAACTCGTCAATTGTTAATTTACTACACAGTTTTGACACGGGCAAAAATCCCGAATATCTGAAAAATTGTGAACGGTTTTCCATTACCCAAAGCAAACATGGATCTTACCTCCACAAAATGGAGGACCAATTACACTTGTGCAAGCAAAATCCTAGAAAAAATCATCGCCAGACGTTTATTTTGGTTCCTTGAAGTAAAATTAATAGACAATCGGCAAGTCGCATTTAAAATAAGGTATATCTACCTCAGTTAACAAGGGCTGTTTGATGAGTACCCGGATTGAAAGATTTTTTGGCGCTACTGAGCCAAAATGAGTGTACCATCATCTAATTAACCTCTTTTAACCCACCTGTCAAAATATGTTGATAATCCGACGCTTAGTTTTGTTTTGACACCCATTTCAAAACATCGTATTAGTGTTTTTTGTGATCATGAAAAAGAGCTGTACCGCTCCGTGATCCGATTTTTGGTTTTGAGTGGCAAAACCTGCTAGGAAATCAAGTCCATTCTCGATGGACTTATTCACCTTCCCATACAACCGTTTACCATTGGTTCGCAAAGTTTTGCCGTGCCCGCACGTCGGTTATTGATGAACTGCGCTCAGTTGGCCCAAAAACGGTTGCCACAGAGGAAACCGTGGACGAAATCCATGGTTTCGTATTGATGGACCGCCGAGTGAAAATTCGCGAGTTGGCTGAAATAGCAGGCATCTCAACTGAACGCGTTAACCATATCCTGCACGACATTTGGGCATGATAAAGCTGTCCGCGCTATGGGTGCCATGTTTGCTCACACCGGAGAACAACCTCAATCGTAAGACCACTTCAAAGACGTGCTTGGTACTGTTTAATCGAAATCTGGAGCAGTTTCTGCGTCGTTTCGTGACCATAGATGAGACATGAGTTCATTGGTACACACCAAAGACCATAGAACAATCGAAATAATGGGCACTGTGAACGTACTCCGAAGAAAGCGAAGACCCTGCCTTCGCCCGGAAAGATGATGGCCACCGTTTTTTGGGACGCGCGAAATGTGTTCCACGTTCACAGGAGCATACTACGTCGATTTATTGCGCCAATTCAACGCCGATCTGAAATCTGATCCACCATGTTAACGCACCGGTTTACACCTCCGCAGTCGCCTCAGCCAAATTAGTCGAATGAATTGCTATGAATTGCTCCTTCACACTCCTTCATCACTCCTGGGGTTTCTTTTTGTTTCCAAACCTTAAAGGATCGCTCGCCGGAAAGGAGTACGGGTCAAACGAGAAAGTCATCGCCGAACACCGTTAGGAAAAGTGTATCAAGTTGAAAGGGGATTATATTGTAAAATAAATTGTCAAAATAATCCGAGTATTCATCAAACAGCACTCGTAGACTCTGAGAAAGGCTTTGATAAATCCCATTCAAAAGAAGGTCTACATTATACGCCTTTTTCCACTTCGACCTCCGGATATGTTAGCAGGTCACCGATAAAAAATCATTTATCAGTGCGGCAAATGAGGATAAACGTTTAGAGTTTGTCGGACTTCTTGAAAACGATAATGGCATATTTTGGAACGGTGTTCTTTTTAGTGATGATAGCAAATTTAATTCGTTTGGACACGATGGCAAGTAAAGGAATGAAGGAAACCCACTAAAAGCCTTAGAAAAGAAAATTTAATTCCAATCATTAAACATGGTGAGGTTAATTGTGAAAGTGGTTGATTTACCACGCTTCAAAACAACTTTATTCTCCATCTTAGTCGCCTAATCTCAACTTAGAGTTCGTAGACTTATGTGCATAACTGTATACAACATTTACGAGTAATGTTGTCAGTAGAAATAATGTTAAGAGTTTCGTTAGAAAGATAATTTCGACATTATTTCAAGCGATGAGATGACTTATGGTCAGCCTAGGTTTATCTATGTATAGTTGTTATAAAATGGATATTTTTTAACGTTAGTATGGTTAATTCTCAGTCTAATATATGTCTTTGGTTTTTTTTTTTTTACCGAAATGTTTTTGAGTGAGTGGCCTTTTCTACGCTTGGGTTAAACTATTTGTAAAAGGTTTGTTTGTTGGACCAAGAAGTTTTTCTTATCTGCTTCTATGTATGATATATATATTTTTGATCGTTTATTTTTTTGTGTGCATATCTGCTCCGCTCAGGTGCTGCAAACTGTATTTTAACTTATATCATGCATAGTTTGATACTATGAAAAATGTCCAGCTTTCAAAACGGTTTACCATCATTCATTTCTTTGCGATCGCACATTCAACAAATTATTTCACAACAAATTTTTACACGGAATTTTTCTTTAAGTAAATGATGTTCAATTTTAAACTTTCCTAATTTCGTATAAAACTTCGATTTCCTCTATTTTATATAAAGGGGGAGACTACCATCATCACTGTTAATAACAAAGGCTCTGTTGTTAGATTATAGAATATTAGTAAGTAGAGGAACGTGGTATTTTGTTAGAAAACAAATGAACTTTTGTAAAAAGAAAAAACTAAGCTATGTGAAGCTAGAGCTAATTATATTCACCAAGTTTTAAACAAAAAAGATTGTGCTTAATTGCCTCAAACCTCTGTTCTGTCTCCGACATTCTTTTTTTCATTCTCTTGTCTTATTGAAATGACCACATCAAGGTCGTACGGTCAACAGGGAGTATTGTGGAAAAACAGTTCATGGCTTTTACGTCACGATAATCCATTTGCTCATTCATCGTAGCTTGTGAGAGATTTTTTGATCAAAAACAACAAAAAAATCATGCCTCAGCCAGCATATTCACCGGATTTGACCCCTGGACTTTTCGTGTTCCTTTTCCTGTTCCTAAAACTGAAGAGACCTATGAAAGGACGGAGATTTGCAACGATTGAGGAATTAAAAACGGCATAGCTGGAGAATCCTAAAGCTATAACAAAAAGCGCTTATGAGAAGTGGGGGATTGAAAAAAGCATTGGCACACTTATTATATCTGAGGGGAATTACTTTGAAGGGGCAGTATTAATATTGATGAAAAAATGGAAATGGAAAAATGGAATGCCCTGCCGAGTTATCTATTTCCTTGTTAAAGTAACAATCAGACATCAAGGTGAGGAAGAAAACGTAAAACCACAATCAGAGAAGACTGTCTTATCAAAAAGAAAGCATTGAGCAATCGTCGATTGACAGCTTCTGACTTAGCGCCTTTGCCAAAAAGTCACCATAGAGTGGATATTGCCTCTAAAACTGTTGCTAGACGACTTAATGAAATTGATCTCAAAGTTTTATATATACCTTGCTCGGGCAAAAAAGTATAAGAATTGGGTTACTTCAGACTGGAACATAACTTGAACACAATCTTTACTTGCTTCTTTTCAGGTTTTCGACTCTTCTGATGTAGATCATGTAAATGTTGGCCATGACTACGTCTGTGGTGGTCAGAAGGTACAATTTTGGACGACTCGTTCGAGCATAGCGACTGGTATCTCGCGGATAACACGAGTAATGTTGGCTTCCAAATCGTCAATCGTAGCCGGATTATTCCTAAAGAACTGAGACTTTACATATCCCCAGAGAAAATAGTCCAAAGGGGTGATATCGCACGATCTAGGCGGCCAATTTACCGTAGCAAAACGTGAAATTAAGTGCTCACCAAAATGATTTCTCAAGTTCATTATTTTACGCGCTGTACGGCTCGTAGCGCCGTCTTGTTGAAACCAGAACTCACCGAGACCATGTGCTTGAATTTCAGGAAGCACATTACCATTGACGGTAACATTCTGATTTGCCTCATTTTTGAAGAAACATGGACCAGCCCATAAACCACACCATACCGTTGTTTTTAATGGATGTAATGGTAGCTCTTGGTACTTTTCGGGTTGCTCATCAGCCCAAATGCAGCAATTTTGTTTATTAACGTATCCATTGAATAAAATTTCACGATAAAACACCGGATTTTCGTTGAGTTTTTCCAGAGCCCATTCACTGAAAATATGACGCAAATTCAAGTCGCCTGGCTTCAATTCTTGCACAAATTGAATTTTGTACGTTTTTAGGCCGAGATCCTCATGTAAAATACGCCAACCCAAGCTGCTGAGAACGAATCGATTCGTCACGGTCTTCGCGTAACTCTCAGCTACAGCTGCCATAATCTCTTTACTACGTGCTGGATGTGGTCTAACCGGTCGAGTATCATCCACTAATGTAAACTGGGACTCAAATTTGAGAATGGTATTGGCAATAGTGGTTTCAGTAGGTCGATTATGCGCACCATAAGTTCCTCGAGTCGCACGAAAAACATTAATCACAGAACGCTGATTTTCGTAATACAGCGGAACAATTTGGAGACGCTGTTGTGTAGTGTGAGTTTTTCCATGATGACTTGCCAAACAATACTGAACAAAACTGATAAAGCAGTTTGATAGGAGCCACCCGTGATTTGTCAAAAAAAGCCGATTGAAAATCAAACCTCATAATGAATCATCCTATATTATGTTTGGCGTGGCGGGGACTCCATTTATTTGTCGGGGACGGATGAATTTCGAGACTTATATTCAGACGCTGAAGCTAACTCTAAAACCTATTGGAAATTTTTTTGGAGAAAAAATCAAAAATCAATCAAAATCAATCTCATTTTCCAACAGGATAATGCTCCGTGTCAACCAAGCCCTGGTTCCAGGAAAATTGTGTTAAACTCTTGGAGTGGCTCGATCAGAGTCCATAATGGAGTATGGATCCAAACCATCCATAGAGTATGGGACAGTACAAATCCTTCATCCTCCGTCGAATTCAAGAAGTGATAAAAAGGGGAAATATTAGCTTAAGTAATATATAAACTAATACTATGATACATAATAACAATAAAAATAAGTAAAAACTAGAAAAATTGATTTTTTTAAACGGTTTTCAATTATAAGTGAACATTCAAAAGTGCCTAATAATGTTTTCCGTAATGTAATTATTTATTCCGTTATCTTTACTACTTCAAACTAAAGATTTAAAGTTAAGTAATAATAAGTATCTCATATTTTTCTATTTCTATTCAGTAAAAGACGATATATAACAAAAGGGACGGTAAAACCTGTGGTACTGGCATGCTTAAAGTGGTCGAAGGACGATTAAATATCGTCTATGGCCGAGTCCAATAATAGCCAATCGCTCTCTGCGTTGACGGAGGGGCAAGAATTTTATATTCCAAATCATAAAAACAACGACATTATAAAGAAACGTACACCATCATCATCGTTTGACAACTCTAACTTAGAAACTCCTTTCTTCAGTATAAATCATAAAAGAAACAGAAAGGGAAAAAGACAAGGTACTTCCGCTTCTATTTGCAAAGGTATTTTAAAGAGAAGCAAACAACTTTACTTCAATTAAACTCGATGCTGTCAGCGTATAGATATATGTTTCTATCAAGGGAGATATACAAAGAGACTCTTTTGGACCGGCAAAAAATTTATTTTTATGTTCATTGTAGATAGAAAATTTATATAACTAAAAACTGCATAAAATAACAATTATTATTATTAAAAAAAAATGCTCCATCGGGTTATTTAAAGTTTTAACAAACAAACACAAACCAGGTCTTTTTTTTATTCAAACATAAAAAGCAATTAAAAACAATTAAATCTAACATGTACCGTACTAGACAAATAAAAATTACCGCCTCCAAATTAAAAAAAAAAAAAAAAAAAAAAAAAAAAGAGTTTATTATAAGTAGCAATGATTTAAAATTATAAGTGGGTCAACTGCAAATTTCTTTCATAAATTATTAATGAATATTCCTCTGATGTATTTATTTGATTTTAATATTTTTAGTACTATTTATTATAATAGTGTGTTAGTGAAGCAAGCACTTTTATCCCTAAAATATTTTAAATATATTTGAGTGGATTCTAAAAAAGGAATTTATTTTTGCTTAAGTTTTTTACCTGAACTGGCTAATCGGAGAATAAAAAAGTGATTAATGACTACCGCTTATATTCTGCGTGTCATTAAATTCATTAAACTTTGACAGTGTTCGCTTGAAATGCAATTTTCCAGGTTTCCTTATTATTTATTTTTTTTTTTAACAATTATAAATCGGGGTTAAATCAGGGCTGTTTCCAGGCCAATTATTGAGAACATTTAGTTTCAAATGATCCATAGATTTTTGTAAGGAAGTAATTTACCTTTTTAGATCGATGACTAGATGCAGAGTAATCTTGAAAGGTAGACTCAGTTGTTACTGGAAGTAGAGTATGTATGGAAGGCAACAGATGGTCTCTTATGTTCTTTATATAGCTGTCTGCGTTTATTGAACCGCTGCAAAACACTAATTTCCTTTACCGAAAAATTAAAGGCTTATAAATTATAAAACTTAGGAGAAATTTGTTTTCTGTTAATATGAACTCCTTTTTTAAATGTTGTCCGCCGTAGCAAATATAAAAAGTTTCCTATCATTTTCGATCCAATTTTGATGTCTTTGCAAATTTCAAACTTGCGAGTTTCATTTTTCATGTTTTTTCTCGTCAACCTGGATACGAATTCTTTTGAATTCAGCCTTCTGCTGACGATACGATACTAATTTTTTCATGTTTCTTCATAAAAAACTCCGAATTTTTCTTCCATTTTTTTTTTTTTTTATTAACGCACGATATTCGTTTTAAAATCCGCTCATTTTTTTACTAAATCCATGCCAAGTTTCATGACTGTCGTTCCATACATAAACATTTTTTTATGAATTGTAATATATCTGCATGGCTGCACCCAATTCTCCTAGAAATAGCCCGGGATGAAACCCCTTCATTGTTTAGAAAAAAATTAAATACTTTTGTTCGCTAGAAAGCTGTTTACCCATTTTAACTTTACTGCAGTAAGAACGAAACTGAACTGATTTAAATGAATGATATGAATGAAATGAAAAGAGACACAAAAATGGAACAGCTTTTTAACCGTAACATATTTTTTCATTGGGCTTTATGCAGACAAACCCATTACTTTTTTGTGAAATGTCAGGGTGGTAAGTTTTTTTGTGTCCACTACGGTACATACATATTTTTGTAACTATAAAAAAAAAAGACATAAATATGGAAAAAAAATTCTACTAGATCAGAATATATAATTTTATCTAAGATATGCTTGCCATTTATTTCGGTGCATAGATTTTGATATTCTAAAAAAACTTTAAGATTTTAGAACTTAAATTTTTTGTTATTATGTTCTGAAGAACATTCCGAGCGATCGGCAGGAAGCAGACAATATATTTTGTGTTTTATAAGTCCAAAAGAATTATCTCGCTTACTTGATATAAACGTCGCTGGCCCTTGGTCTATTAGACATAATGCTGTTTTTTATTTTTAGCAAAAGTGGAGTTAAATTCTCCTTCTAAAAAACGACGTGCAACAAGCCTTAATCGCGATTTAAGAAAATCGCCAGAAACAAATCTCACTAAAAATTTCTCATCAGTTGGTGATTGTGTCGCACAAAGAACACGTTCGAAAACTCTTTCACCCCAGCAACTCTCCAATATAACGTTAAATAAAAATAAACTTGGGAAATTTATCAAAGAGATTAATTGCCTTGAAGAAAGTGATCCCTCTACTTCCAATTGTAGTAAGAAAAATTTGTTAAACTATTATCGTTCAACACGAAGAATAACTCGTAATAATATCTTACTAAAAGCTGGTGATTCTACAGATACTTTTGAAGGGACACCGCCAGCTTTAAATCAAAGTAAACGTAAGTGCATATACATAAATGGATGTATATATTAAAGATTATAATAATATGTCATCTTAGGTAAGAACTCACTTTGCAAAACCATCTATAAGGGAACCCCCGAATCTAAGAAGTCGAATTTTGTGCATCGCAACAGGGGTAAACGATATAAACCAGTGGTGCTACAGAAATCTAATAAAATCCAAAGCGACAAATCTAAGCGCTCTTCAGATCCTGTTATTGAAGTTAAGGAAGCTACCCGAAATCAGGAAGGTAAACTTTTTTTCAATTAGAATGTAAAATAAAACACATAAATTTGAAAGTGAACCTAATATTTTTATTATCGGTTAAAAGTACAATTCATGGCCGTGGTTCCGGTGCAAGCGAATGTAAGCGCATTTCACTCGAGCTTTGAGAAAGTATTTGTGCGCGAGTAAAATTCGCCTTCATTCGCTTGCACCGAAACCACGGCTTTAGGTAAGTTAAGAACGTTCACGTCAGTAGGTTTAGGTAAATATGGTATGTTAAAGTGAGTTGAGTTTATTCAGAGGTAAGTCAGTTCAGTTAGGTACAGTTGAATTGCAGTTTAAAAATAACAGCATTTTTGTTTTCGTAGTACTAAGTCGACTGCGTCTCTCTGAGACCATTTTCCCGGCCTTTGAAAATAGCCTTTTGCATGGTACAGATGTGGCAATTGTACTAAGCCGTTCTTGTGCAACAATAGCCAGGTGTGGAAACATATACCTGTTCTCCCTCCACCACTTTAGTGGGTCTTTTTGCCTCGGGAGCCTGTCACTATCCACATACCTCTGTACTTCCGCAATAGCCTTACTTCTCGAATTTGCGATAGGAAAATACTCCGCAGCTTTCTTGTGGAATTCCTTCCATACATAATCGTCACTATCGCAATCGGTGTTTTGTTTGCTCCTCGACGCTGATGACGATGAAAAAGGATCACTATCGGAGATATTATCTTGAGGCGAACTTGCTGTGAACTTTTCTGCCACTAAAGAAATTAGGTTTTTTTTCGCATTCTCAGCATTTTTCTTATCCCTAAAAGCAATTTGCTTAAACCTGGGATCCAGAAATGTTGCCATTGATAGGATACTGCTTCGCTCCAATCTTCCTAGCCTTGTAGCTAATGATTGATTAAGTTTTTCGACCAAATCCCTTACACAAGTCTTAAATGGCTTGTCTTTAAAGCCTTTGTACACACCTTCGAGTCCATTCGCTAAAGGAATGACTAAAGACGCCGTTAGATAGTTTTCCCCTGATATGTTTTAAGTCGTCTTTTCCAGCGGCATTAAAATTTGGCAATTTTAATGGAATGGATGATGATCCATCCGTTGGCCGATAAATATGTTTTTTCCTCCATATCGGTTAAGGCATTTTACTGCTTCCTCTAGTTGCAGGAATCGTTCTAGCATGTAAAACAATGAGTTCCAACGTGTCAACACATCTTGGAGCAGTTTCAATGGACTCCCATTGCCTTGAGTTGGCTGATACGACAGAAGTTTAGCAGTTGAAATATGGCTTCTTCTAAAATGGCCGACAACATACTTCATCTTGTTTACAGTGCGAACCATCTCCTCCTCCTTTATCATTGACAACTAAATTGATCGTGTGAGCAAAACAACCAAAGTGTTTCCAACCTAGTTCATTGAGAAATGCAGATTTTATATTGGCTGCATTGTCCGACACGACCATTAAAATTTTCTGCCTCACGCTCCAATCTGAAACAATCCTATCCAGTTCTTTTGCAAGGTTCTGCGATGTATGTTGGACTGGCAGGCTTGCACATTCTAATAGTAGTGAAACCATATGGAAGCTTTCATTAAGAAAGTGAACCGTGCCATAAAACTATCCATATTTATGGAAGTGCAGTAATCCGTTGTTACACACACTTTTCTAGCCGTTTTGAGAACATCCCGAGTCTCATGGACGCACTGCTCGTACAATGCAGGTACCATTATTCTAGATATCACATGCCTGTTTGGTAGCTCGTATAATGGATTGAGTGCTGCAACGGATTGGCAAAATGTTGTTTCCTCAACAATACGAAACGGCTGGTAACTGTGTGTAAAAAGTCTTAATAGTTTCATCGATGTTTTGTTTATATTTTCGTGTCATTCGTTTTGGAATAAATGCAGACATATTAGTTTGGCGAGGAGCTGCAGCAATATTACGTGGCGTTTGAGGGACATTTACGGAAGGTGGTACCGTGGAAAGTGATGAAGGAGACGGCTGAAATCGTCTGCTTTTAGCTCCTCATTTGGGATGCTCAATGCAGCTGTAGATTGATTTAATGACGAAGTGATACCGCTACTTGTAGAGGACTGTGGTCTGGTAACCTATTAAAAAATTAGCTCGTAGTTGGAATTAAAAAAAAAACTTAAGTGAATTCAGGCTGTGTGTCAATTTCGATAAATTTTTATCTTCTGCTAGTTTTCTGACAAATATCTGACTGTCAAACGGACAGTTAAAATTTTTCAAACTCTACCAAATGCCGAAACAAAAATAATTAAAAATTCGGTTTTCACCACAATATAATAAAGCGCAATTGACACCCCTTAAGCTTTCATAAATTTATAGAGTATTAATTATTGGGTCTATTATTATAATTATTGGTTATTGGGTGCAACTTAATTCGTGCGGTTTGCTAAGAGATGGCGTAACTTGTATTATTTCATTGTTATTATTCCATTGGAACATGCGTTGGAAAGTTACTGTCATTGTACGTCATTTCAGTATATGTCATTCATTTGAAGCGTAAACAACAATCTTTTTTTTCACTCAAATATGTCGAACTTTGTGCCTGAAAAAGTGTTTTTGCGGGGAGTTCTTCTTCATTAATTTAATACGAAAAAAACTGCTACCGAAAGTCATCGTATTTTGGTGGAAGTTTATGGTAAACATAAAGTTTGAAGATGAAGAACTGAAAGCTCGCAGAATCTTTGGGTGTCACTCAAGCAGCCATTTCAAAACGTTTAAAAGCAGCTGAATATATTCAAAAGCAAGGAAATTGGGTTCCACATGAACTCAAGCCGAGAGACGTCGAAAGGCGGTTTTGCATGTCCGAAATGCTGCTGGAACGCCACAAAAGGAAGTCATTTTTGCATCGGATTTTTACTGCTGATGAAAAATGGATCCATTACTACAACCCCAAGCGCAAAAAATCATATGCGAAACCCGGCTAACCGAAGGTAATGCTCTGTATTTGGTGGGATCAGATGGGTGTGCTGTATTATGAGCTGCTGGGTGAAAACATTAATGGACAACGCTACCGAACACAATTAATCCGTTTGAAGAGAGCAGTAGCCGAAAAACGACCGGAATATGCGACCAGACACGAGGCAATAATTTTCCATCATGACAACGCTCGGCCCCACGTTGATATTCCGGTTAAGAACTATTTGGAAAACAGTGGGTGGGAAGTCTTACCCCACCCGGTCTTACCCCACCCGTCTATAGCCCAGACCTTGCCCCTTCTGACTACCATTTGTTCCAGTCGATGCAGAACACCCTCACTGAAATACGGTTCACATCAGAGCAGAATATCAAAAATTGGCTTGATTCATTCTGCCGACGCAGTTCTTTTGGGATTGGATCCACAAATTGCCAGAAAGATGGGAAAAAATCATAGCTTCAGATGGGCAATACTTTGAATAATACTATTGTATATGTTTTTCTTAAATAAACGTTCAAATTTTGAAAAAAAAAAAAGCCGCACGAATTAAAATATATACCCAATACCTATAAATATTCTCGAAACAGGATAATTGACCAGAACAATAGAAGTGAATAAGCTTTATACCTGCTAGCTGCTGTCAGAGCTATAGTGTTAAAGGACAGGAGACTAACTAGGCAATGACTTCAAGAGTTTTGCTCAGATCAATTTAAAATTTTGGGAATCGATTTTCCGAAAGTTCAAACCCTTAAATTAAATATTCTTTTATTATGACTCGATAGCGAACTCCACTGACCGTAACATGGCGATTATTTTCATCGACGAAAAAATACGGTCCAATCCGGCATTAAATCCACACCACTCGGTCACCTCTTGTAGATTCAATGAAGTCTCTTGAAGTATATGTGGGTTTGTTGCTGTTCTATAATACATATTTTGCTTATTGATGAAGCCACTAAGCCAAAAATGAGCTTCATCGCTGATGAAGTAGTGAATATGCTGAATGGAATTTATTCACTATAGCATGCTCAGCCTGTCTGGTGAGACAGCTTGATCTTAAGTTTGTTGAGGCTTCCCTTCGCTGCCCCTTTGGGGACGAATTCAAAGACTTCAGACCGAAGCATGACCGCGCGTCGCCTTGTCTAAATCCTAATTTTGATATCAAAGTTTTCTATGAGTTCTTTACCGACCTTGATGGAGCATTCTCTGTCGTCATGCTGCACTCACGAACCAGTTTGGCAGGGATACTACAAATAGACATGGTACTATATAGCTCGTCTCTATAGATTCTGTCATACGTGTGTATCAACAATCAGGTTGTTGACGAACGTCTTCAGGGATTCACGCAATACGGCAGAGAGGATCTGTAGGCGATTCTAGAAGACTGATGCCTATGTAGTTGGCACATATCAGAATTTATTCTTTTTTTGAGGATCGGGCAAACAATGTTGAGGTTCCATTTATCGGGCACACTTTTGTCCGACAATATTTTTAAGATGTGTTGGTGTACGCTCGGCAGTTTTCTATCATCATCATCCTCGTCTTTATCTTCGTTTTCCTGAACGAGCATATCTTCGGGAATTAAAATCATGTCTGCCAGATTTGAAGATAAAGCAGATACCTTCTCTTTAGGTATTTCTCGGTAGAAGATCACCAGAGGATCTGATGAAATGAGCAGCATATGCAACAAAGCTTACGTGGTACTTACCAGCTTATTTTGCTAGAATATTTGAATTATTGAGAATTATAATTCATTTATGCATTTATGCATTTGTTTTTTCCCCTGCAACTTTTTTTCTTCATCCGTTATTCCTTGCCATTTCAAAAGTGACTATATTTTTATAAAAAAATATCAATATGAATGTTGTCCCCTTCAAGGTAATACCCTTCAGATATAGTACACTTATGCCAACGCTTTTTTCAACCCTCGAAGCACTTTTTGGTATAGCCTAGGGCTCTTCCAGGAGCTTCTACATGAGCTAAAATGAATCATAATTTAAAATCTAAGTCTTAAGTCAATCATAAATGAACTAAACATATGGTTTTTTTTTTTAACTAAAAAAGATCTATCTAATGAAATATATAAAATAAAATAATTTAAACTATAATTTTTTAATAAATTCCTCAATCGTTGCAAGTCTCTGTCCTTTCATAGGTTTCTTTAGTTTTGGGAACAGAGAAGATAATAACCCTTTTGAACAAGTCAGGATCATCATTGACGTCGTTCAAGAGCCCCTAAGCGATGCTCATGCGACGGTTCTTCTTATCAAAATTAAGGTGTTAGGTCACTCTAGAGGCCAACAAAATAGGCTTTTTAAGATTTTTTTTTTTATAAATAAACCGAGATTACAAATAGATTTTTGATTTTATATAAAAACTGCTGTAGAAGTAGGTATTTTTTTCGATATACATATTATTTTTTGGCCAAATGGCGCCCATCCAAAGTGGAAAGTGAAAAATTTGTCAACAAATGAACTATGCAATACCTATATATATATTAACAAAAAATTCTACGTGCTTCCATAGACAATGTATTTTTCGTGAAAGCAATAAAAAAATAAATTTTCTGAAAATCCTAGAGTAGTCTAACCCCTTAATAAGTTTCGGAACAATCTTCATTGACACACCTCTTATACCCAAAACATCCGAAAAAATTGCATGTCACGAGCCGATCGGTATGCCAGCATGCTCAGCAACTTCTTCACAGCTTCACGTCCAGAGTGAGGATCGTCATTGGCATCTTCTCGGCTATCTTGGATTTGTATACATTTTTTATTTTTTTTTTACTTAGAGCAGACTCACCGTATGCCACTGTCAACATTTCAAGTGTTTTAGAGCACTTGCTTCATTTTTTATTATAATTGAAAATCGCACGAGTGTAACCTTTCTATCTGTCAAAAACAATCTAAGTATGCTATACACTTAAAACTGTGAACATATGTTTGGGACATATATATAGTTCGGGAAACAATTTTTTTTCGCAGCGCCTCCGACAACGCAGTAGATAGCACAGATGATCTTTTTTCTCCCGGTTTTTTATTATTATTATTATTATTATTTTTGGGTATGTAATTTAATTCGTGCGGTTTTGTTTTCAAAATTTGAACGTTTATTTAAGAAAAACATGTACAATAGTATTATTCAAAGTATTGCCCATCTGAAGCTATGACTTTTTCCTATCTTTCTGGCAACTTTTGGATCCCATCCCCAAAGAACTGCGCCGGCTTGGCAGCCAAGAATGAATCAAGCCAATTTTTGATATTCTGCTCTGATGTGAACCGTATTTCAGTAAGGGCGTTCTGCATCGACCGGAACAAATGGTAGTCAGAAGGGGCAAGGTCTGGGCTATAAAGCGGGTGGGGTAAGACTTCCCATCCACTGTTTTCCAAATAGTTCTTAACCGGAATAGCAAAGTGGGGCCGAGCGTTGTCATGATTGAAAATTATTGCCTCGTATCTGGTCGCATATTCCGGGCGTTTTTCGGCTACTGCTCTCTTCAAACGGATTAATTGTGTTCGGTAGCGTTGTCCATTGATGGTTTCACCCGGTTTCAGCAGCTCATAATACAGCACACCCACCTGATGCCACCAAATACAGAGCATTATCTTCGCGCCATAGATATTCGGCATTGCCGTTGATTTGGCTGGTTGGCCGGGTTTCATATATGATTTTTTGTGCTTGGGGTTGTAATGGATCCATTTTTCATCACCAGTAACAATCCGATACAAAAATGACTTCCTTTTGTGGCGTTCCAGCAGCATTTCGGACATGCAAAACCGCCTTTCGACGCCTCTGGGTTTGAGTTCATGTGGAACCCAATTTCCTTGCTTTTGAATATATCCAGATACTTTTAAATGTTTTGAAATGGCTGCTTGGGTGACACCCAAAGATTCTGCGAGCTCTTCTTGTGTTTGGCAACAATCTTCCAAGACGTTCATCGCCTTCCAAGCCAAAATCACCACTTTTAAATGGTGCAAACCACTTTTGGCACGTTCGCTCAGCTAGCGCATGTTGACCATAAACTTCCACCAAAATACGATGACTTTCGGCAGCAGTTTTCTTCATGAAGAAGAACTCCCCGCAAAAACACTTTTTCAGCCACAAACTTCGACATATTTGAGTGAAAAAAAAAATTATTGTTGTTTACGCTTCAAATGAATGACATATACGGAAATGACGTACAATGACAGTAGCTTTCCAACGCATGTTCCAATGGAATAATAACAATGGAATAATACAAGTTACGCCATCTCTTAGCAAACCGCTAAGTCATTATTATATTATTATTATATAACGAATTGAGTTATAGACCCAATATTATTATTATTATTATTATTATTATTATTGTTATTATTATTGTTCTTATTGTTATTATTGTTATTATTGTTCTTATTGTTATTATTATTATTATTTAGTATTATTATTTTTATTAATTTTTATTATTATTATTATTATTATTGTTCTTATTGTTATTATTGTTATTATTATTATTATTATATATTATTATTATTATTATTTATTATTATTATTATTATTTATTATTATTATTATTTATTATTATTATTATTTATTATTATTATTATTATTATTTGTTATAATTATTATTTATTATTATCTATTACTATTTATCATTATTTATTATTATTTATTATTATTTTTTATTATTATTTGTTATTTATTATTATTTATTATTATTTATTATAATTTATTATAATTTATTATAATTTATTATTATTATTTATTATTATTATTTATTATTATGATTTATTATTATTATTTATTATTATTATTTATTATTATTATTTATTATTATTATTTATTATTATTATTTATTATTATTATTTATTATTATTTATTATTATAAATTATTATTTTTTATTATTATTAATTATTATTTTTATTATTATTATTATTATTATTATTATTACTATTATTATTATTATTACTATTATTATTATTATTATTATTATTTATTATTATTATTATTATTATTATTATTATTTTTATTATTTTTATTATTATTATTATTATTATTATTTATTATTATTTATTATGATTATTATTATTTATTATTATTATTTATTATTATTATTTATTATTATTATTTATTATTATTATTATTTATTATTATTATTATTTATTATTATTATTTATTATTATTATTTATTATTATTATTTATTATTATTATTTATTATTATTATTTATTATTATTATTTATTATTATTATTATTTATTATTATTATTATTATTTATTATTATTATTTATTATTATTATTATTTATTATTATTATTATTATTATTATTTATTATTATTATTATTATTATTATTATTTATTATTATTATTATTATTATTATTATTATTTATTATTATTATTATTTATTATTATTATTATTTATTATTATTATAATTATTTATTATTATTATTATTATTTATCATTATTATTATTATTTATTATTATTATTATTATTTATTGATATTATTATTAATTATTATTATTATTATTATTATTTATTATTATTATTATTATTTATTATTTTTATTATTATTTATTATTTATTATTATTATTATTATTTATTATTAT
>CAJSMH010000032.1:7500-24119 GCA_907269105.1 Volucella inanis | reverse complement strand
ATAAATAATAAATAATATATAATAAATAATAAATAATAAATAATAAATAATAAATAATAAATAATAAATAATAAATAATAAATAATAAATAAATAATAAATAATAAAAAATAAATAATAAATAATAAATAATATATAATAAATAATAAATAATAAATATTAAATAATAAATAATAAATAATATATAATAAATAAATAATAAATAATATATAATGAATAATAAATAATAAATAATAAATAATAAATAATAAATAATAAATAATAAATAATAAATAATAAATAATAAATAATAAATAATAAATAATAAATAATAAATAATAAATAATAAATAATAAATAATAAATAATATATAATAAGTAATAAATAATAAATAATAAATAATAAATAATTAATAATAAATCATAAATAATAAATAATAAATAATAAATAATAAATAACAAATAATAAATAATAAATAATAAATAATAAATAATAAATAATAAATAATAAATAATAAATAATAAATAATAAATAATAATAAATAATAAATAATAAATAATAAATAATAAATAATAAATAATAAATAATAAATAATAAATAATAAATAATAAATAATAAATAATAAATAATAAATAATAAATAATAAATAATAAATAATAAATAATAAATAATAAATAATAAATAATAAATAATAAATAATAAATAATAAATAATAAATAATAAATAATAAATAATAAATAATAAATAATAAATAATAAATAATAATAATAAATAATAAATAATAAATAATAAATAATAAATAATAAATAATAAATAATAAATAATAAATAATAAATAATAAATAATAAATAATAATAATAAATAATAAATAATAAATAATAAATAATAAATAATAAATAATAAATAATAAATAATATATATAAATAAATAATAAATAATAAATAATAAATAATAAATAATAAATAATAAATAATAAATAATAAATAAATAATAATTAATAAATAATAAATAATAAATAATAAATAATAAATAATAAAGAATAAATAACAAATATTAAATAATAAATAATAAATAAATAATAAATAATAAATAATAAATAATAAAATAAATAATAAATAATAAATAATATATAATAAATAAATAATAAATAATAAATAATAAATAATAAATAATAAATAATAAATAATAAGTAATAAATAATAAATAATAAATAATTAATAATATAATAATTAATAAATAATCAATAATAAATAAATAAATAAATAAATAATAAATAATAAATAATAAATAACATATAATAAATAATAAATAATAAATAATAAATAATAAAGAATAAAGAATAAATAATAAATAAAAAATAATAAATAATAAATAAATAATAAATAATAAATAGTAAATAATAAATAATAAGTAATAAATAATAAAATAAATAATAAATAATAAATAGTAAATAATAAATAATAAATAATAAATAGTAAATAATAAATAATAAATAATAAATAAAAAATAATAAATAATAAATAATAAATAATAAATAATAAATAGTAAATAATAAATAACAAATAATAAATAACAAACATTAAATAATAAATAATAAATAACAAATAATAAATAATAAATAATAAATAATAAATATAAAATAATAAATAACAAATAATAAATAATAAATAATAAATAATAAATAATGAATAATAAATAATAAATAATAAATAATAAATAATAAATAATAAATAATAAGTAATAAATTATAAATAATAAATAATAAATAATAAATAATAAATAATAAATAATAAATAATAAATAATAAATAATAAATAATAAATAATAAATAATAAATAATAAATAATAAATAATAAATAATAAATAATAAATAATAAATAATAAATAATAAATAATATATAATAAGTAATAAATAATAAATAATAAATAATAAATAATAAATAATAAATAATAAATAATAAATCATAAATCATAAATAATAAATCATAAATAATAAGTCATAAATAATAAATCATAAATAATAAATCATAAATAATAAATAATAAATAATAAGTAATAAATAATAAATAATAAATAATAAATAATAAATAATAAGTAATAAATAATAAATAATAAATAATAAATAATAAATAATAAATAATAAATAATAAATAAAAATAATAAATAATAAATAATAAATAAATAATAAATAATAAATAATAAAAAAGTAAATAATATGGTAATAATTTTCACTGAGAATTTCGATTCTTCTACCAATCTGAATAACATCTGGTCTTTCGTGCAGTATAAGAGTTGAAAACTATCGCGGTAGATTACGCATCATTTTTAACACCTTATTTTCGCGCAATTACCCCATACTGGCGATCCATAAGTCATCCGTGCTTAAAAATAACCTTAAAATTTATTATTTTGTTCTTTTCGTTAAGGAGTGATTTGCGATTTATAAGAAGATAAAGCATTTTTATAAAGATATCAACCTTGGTCAAAGTTTCACGTATGTGATACTGGAAGTTAAATTTCTGGTCTAAGTACACACCTAGGTACTTTACAGAACCGACCCAGATTATGTCGGCGTTGTCAAGGTTAAGGCTTCCCAAAGGAAAGAAGGAATTTGATCTTCTTCTCGTGAAGAAAATAGATGTGCACTTGTTAGCATATGTTTTTATTTTCCAGTGCTTATAGTATTCCAAAAAAGTTTGAATTCCGACTTTAAGAGCATTTTCTATTACGGAGCCAAGTTCATGAGAAAAGTATAAAGCCGAATCGTCTGCATACAGTGGAATATTACAACTGAGACCACTATGCATATCAGTGAGGAAAATACTAAAAAGAACTGGGACCAAAAATGAACTTTAAGGATCTGCGGATGGTACATGTTTTGCTGAAGAGAAGGAAGGTTCGATTGAACAAAAAGTTTTATAGCATTTTTATAAGATATTTTGGAAAATTGCGTTTAATCAGTATGTTTATTAAAGCATTGGACTAAACCAGTCGACTCTTTAAGATTAAATTGTTGCTTAACAGTCTTACAAATCCTTAATACCTGATGCGAGAAGTGCTGTGATTTCTTCTGAATCCAACTGACTGTTTGAGATGGATTTTTCCAATATTTTAATTGAATCATTACAGGGTAGAGAAATTGTGAAATTGTTCAAAACATTTTCAGCCACAGATTCAAGAGGAGATGAATAATTATTTGTCAAAGTGTGATTTACAAGGAAAGTAGTTGCTAAAACTTCCGCTTTGTCTTTAGTTAGCACAATTATGACTTTGCTTGCGTAATATTTTGGCTACATTCCAGAAACGTCTACAGTTCGAGTCAAGTGATCTTAATTTATTGTTCGATAAAAAATTTCTGTATTCCGTTGTTTGAATTTTTATGAAACGAGTGAAAGCATTCATTTTATAGAAATAGGTGAGTGATCTGTTCCTGTCAGAGCCTTCTGTAATGATTTTTTGTCTTAATTTAATAATATACATATATTTGTTTTTTACAGCAGAAAGGTTTTTCGAAAAAGTTCGTATGTTATAAGAGAGATGTTATCTAAACACGCCCCAGTTTGCGTTTCTATAATCTAAGACTAAGTAAAATAACTTAGCTGATCGGAACTAAGTGCGTTGTACACAAAAGGAGTGGTAAAAGAATTAGGAGTATTGGAAAAAAAATATAGTGTCAAAGAAGAGTACGTACTGCAAGCAGTGATATATGTAGGACTAGAGGGGTACATTATCGTAAAGTTATGTCTAAAGCATAAGTTATATAATGTGTTATTCCAAGCATTTGCCCTCAAATACCTCCAGCTACGATGTCTACAGCTTAAAATACCTCCTATGCAAACGTTGTCGTTGCTTGGTTATCTTTTTAGGTTATTTTTCAATAACCTTTCAATAACGATGTCTACAGCTTTGACCACCTCCTATGAAAACGTTGTCGTTGCTTAGTAATCTTCTTAGGTTATTTTTCAAGCACTGAATTTTATACACCCTATGAGTTCCTCCAGGAAAATAAACTGGAAAAATTTTAAGGCAAGTATTATTACTTAATTTAATTTTCAATCCAACGTTTTCTAGTATTAAAGTGGGCTTAAGTGGTAACACAGAGTACACATGCACAATACCTTTTTTTACTAGGATGACAACACCGCCATCTCTACTATCACGATCATTACGATAACAGAAATAGTTACTACATAGAAAACGAATATTACTTTGCAAACCAGGTTGACATATAAGACAAACATCAATATTCAGATTGAGATTCGCAACACTCTTGTTGCGAATGCCTATAGCATTTCAGAATAAAAGTTTGAGATGAGACTGAGTGTTACTTGTCATTATTACAAAAACTTTTACTAACAAGCTGAGCAATTAAATTGAACTGCTGAGCTTTGATTTTACAACTTTCTAGCTCAGAGACCATATTAAACATTAAAGAGGTTAGTTCTTTATACGAAAAAAGATCATGATTCACTGGTGAAGAGTAGTTGTATGAAGATCTCACACGTGTTCGCTGTTGAGCTGGCATTTGTTGCTGTCCCCAGTGATATTTTTGTTGCTGCATCTGACGTGAGGAAGAGATATAAAGTCATCCGCACTATTGACATTGAAGCGTTTCGGTGCCGCCGATGGTTCAGCACATTTGGAAATGCCAGTTGAAGTGGCAAGGTTTTCACATTGCAGTGTATAGTATTTCACCGTGCCCCCACATTTGGCAGTTGTGACATTGGGTAACGTTTTTCTTAACACACCATTGAAATTTCCTATTCACCCGCGTATGATAAATCGGTTTAATGTTGCTCCTAAGATCGGCAAGACGAATTGAACAGTTCCCAAAATAAATGATGTAAAGAAACTTCACAAGGTTTCCATATTGTTTTTTAGTCACTTTTATTTCATTACACCTGAGTCCAAGTGCTATTTGTTCATTTTTTAATAAGTTTGTAGGATATTCGTCGAGGCAAAAAAGTACTACCTTAAATGATTTTTCGCATTTTAGATCATGTGAGAAGAACTGGCATTGTGGAGCTTTTAACGCATTCAAAGCGTCTTTATAAGAATCAATTGATTCGCAAAACACTTTTATCCCTATAGACATTTTTTTAACAGAATAGTTCGTAATTTTTAGTTCGTTAAAGAACTTATGCACGAATTCACAGTTTTTTTTTTTTTTTGAAGAATCTTAATTGGTGGAATAGAAGTTTTTATTGGCAATATTTGCACTGATTCACTGACGGAAAAGTAATACCACGACGCAACATTTTGCTGTTTCGGTTGTTTATAAGATTCTTGGTGAATCTTTGACAGTTTGCGAAAAACGAGTCGGGCAACATCGGTCGCAAGAGTCTAGAGTATGAAAATCAAGTACAGAATCCTCAGCTGTATAATATCTAGGTCACATTATATTCTCGAAAGGAGTATGAACGGATCCTGACAAAATCATAGCGGTGAAAAGTTGGCCTGGCCCCAAAGATAAACACCAACTGAGAAGCTTATTGGGACTTGCAACGTATTACAGAAGATTCGTAGACGATTTTAGTGGTGTCGCAAAACGTCTGCATCAACTTACGGAAAAAAGCCGACAGTTCAGGTGGTCTAGAGAGTGTAAAAAAGCATTTCAAGATCTCAGTCGGCAGCTGTGCAATGCCCCAACAATGGGTTAACCCACACTTGGAAAAATGATCAACGCTAGCAATGTTGAGGTCGGAGCAGTGATTTCTTAAGTTCATGAAGGTCAAGAGAAAGTATATACAGCAAGATACTCTCCAGACTTGAAAGGAACTACTGCGTAACTCGGCGCGAGCTTCTAGGTCTAATTCTGGCTACGAACCACAGTTTCCACACTGCCTATAAATCCTCTGGTTTGATGAAGATGCAGGCAAACATATGTAGCAAAACAAAGCGTATACGAAGCTGTGCTGCATAGGAGAACCTGAGCCAATCCTGCGAAAATGATAGAGAGGAACATCGATCTTTTTTACTTTTATATGAGACATCGGTCAAATCTGTGTTTATGACAGTTTGCTGGAAAAACAAATGAATAATTAATTACTCATAAAAAGTTTTTTTTTTCACAGTATTTCGAATAATCTAAATGGGTGATTGATACTCGAAGTCCTTTAAAACGTAATTATATTTTTCGTTAGCTGTAATTGGAGTCGTAGTTCTTTAAAACTAAATTATATTTTCTCGTTAGCTGGGATTGTCTATCACAAATCCAGTATTAACTTTGCTTTGCAATGATTTACATTCCATTTTTTTGTTTTTAAATTTCTCGGAACACGCTATAGGTTTTTTCTAGTGATCAAATTCTAAATTAACTCATAATGAGAAATAGCTGGAATATGTTTTAAGCAGAATGGAGTTACCAGAACCAAAAACTAGTTTGTAAACCAATGCGTAAAGAGAGGTTTATATTAAAGTACAAAGATTAGCTAGAGGCATTTTGATATTTTTATGTTAAAATTGATAATTTGGATGACGGAAATATTATCGACGAAAATTCAGAAAGTCATTGTGACCTAAGAAAAGCTTTGAGAACAGTAGGGAACACTCTGAGCGTGCCAAAGTGCATCATATTTAAAAGAAAAGACTCCGTTGGAGTTACTTTCTGCAACACAACTGGAAACCCCAATGAGTGGTAATCGTATAAGTGCAGATGTTATTAATGTAAATGTAATGACACTCATTTCAATACCTTTCGAAGCAACAAAAGAATTTAAAAAAAAAACACAGGCGTAGATTGCCTCACTTAGGTCTTATAGCGCCGAGGAAGCACTTGCATAGAGTATAGGCACAAAAATTACCCGGAATGCTTATAAAATAATAAAAAAGCGATCGATTGGAAGGGAACACTTGTTATATCCATCAATTTATGCATTTAATAACGCCAAAAAAAGGTGCTTTCACTTGGAAACCGCAATTAATGTTAATGAGACCAGTGCATCAATTTATGTGAAAGATATTGTAAGCCACACAACTCGACTTCTTTTATGAGTTCAACTACGTATAACATCCCATAATGTTGCTGATGGCAGCATACTTACTCTAGTCTCTAATAGGATGCTGATGGACGTTCAGGTCATAGTACGTACAAGCAGATGTTTAAAGAGCAGAGTAAGACCGATGAATATCTATTTGTAATTTAATTTGTGCTAATACAACTTAAATTTACAGATAACAAATAACACGATAACAGATAACACGAGAAAAGTTATTTGGTAAAACCCTTCATCATATTCTTAAGAAAACAGAAACAGCTGAGTTAGAAAAAATTGGCAGTGAAATAAACAATCTTCAAGACATATAAATTTATGTAAGATATAAAACTATAAAAATAAAATATCTTAATATAATAAAAGCTTTCGAAGGTTTTTTGCTTATAGCCCACAGGTAAGATATTAAAAAGTGGGCTATAGGACAAAACGCGAAAGAAAAATATACAAGCACAATTCAAGTCTGAAATAGGATTGATTGTTGACAAACGAAGACCCGGTTTTGGAAATACATACACACGATTAAAGTACCGCAATGTGTTTTTTTTTCGATAACCACCACAAAAGTGCACAAATAATTGGAATAGATAAGAAGATAATAAAGCGATTTCACGTTATACTAACTTGCATATCCTCAAGTTATAATATAGACTTTTCCAGTTTTGAAATATATGTAGTGAAAACAAGAACTTTGTACTTACAAATCTACATCAACAAAATATTGTGCCATTCTATTGACGTCATGATTACTTTCTAGTTTCCATAAGTCAATTATCGAAAGAAGACCAAGAAGCTCAAAACAAGGACTACAGGGATTTGCTTAGTATGATGTTAATAACTTTAAACCCACTGATAAATTTATTTCAGCAAAAAACCATTTAAAAATTAAAATCGATGTCTTATGAAGTATTTATTTCTGAAATTGAAATCTGAAACTGACTCTATACAATCAGAATTACCAATAGTCAGTAAAGATTATTAAAAGCCTGACACTGACAATGACAAAAAACACAGCGACTCAGAAAATAGTTTTTCAAGCTCGAATTATTTTTTTTTATATTATTATTTTTATATTATTTTTATATTATATTATTTTTATTTTACGTTTTCTTTCTATTTTGGAATATTATTAAAATATTATTGGAATATTATTTAATTGATTACAAACGTTTTCGTTTTCACTTTATACCGAATGTAGTACTATAATACGAGACTTCAATATTTCACTTGTAATTTTTTTTTTTTTAAAGAACTTAGCACTCAAGAGAGTATTACTACTCTTAAAATGTCGGAGAAAGGAAATTTTCTGTTCTGTTAGTGGTGACGGGTAGTCTTCCGCTTTGCTTTGTAAATACATTCATCGCAAAGTAATATTTCGCTTTTTTCAAGTGTGCTAGTTTGTCTTCACTTTAAAATGCCTTGCAATTATGGAGCAAAAGTTGACCACCTCAGTACAAAAATTCAGTGTACACATTGTTAAATTTACTTCCACCTAAAATGTGTGAATATTCAAGCTGCTGACTGGGCCTACATAAAGAAGATGATGTGCTTAAAACCATATTTTCCCCAATAAGATCTGACATTAGGATAATGAAATACTGACTTTAAAATCAGAACACCGAAAAACTGTAGTACTTCTAAAGTTGTTATAGGTAGACTATTAGCAATATTATTTTTGGCGATGTACAAATTAGTCTCATTAACAATTTTGGAAATTATTTCATCGTTCATAAACACGGAAAAAAATTGCATAGGGGTTTCTAATGACGTCACTTCTGATGGCATTGACGTATTTCCTAAGAAGGTGATTCTATTCTCATCCCACTTCAAATTTCTTTTTTCCATATTAGGTCTCTATTTTTAGATTTCCATAGAGCAGCACCAGAAATAAGTGGACTTTACATCGATGGAACTGATTCTTCCACGACTAAAGGCTGATCACACCTTTCAACTTCATTTCCCTCGCCTACATCTTTGCCTTGTGATTCATTTACAAATTTCTCAACACCAACATTGTTGTCTATGTCGTCTTCAGCACCAATATCTTCCTCATCTTTGGATACATCACCTGCCTCTAATACCGCCAAATATGCTTCTATGCCGTGGGGTTTCATTCTGAAACATTAGAATTGGAAGAAAAATACACAATTCCCTGTATAATAATTTCTCAATAAATATCTAATCTACTAAAACACGTTGAATCTGGATGCTTGCTACAATTGTTGCAATACCAGATTTACAACCAAACACTCAATTTAGACAATTGGCAACATAGCTGTTTACGACAAATTTATACAATATATGTAAAAAAAGATTTTTTGGAACTATTTGTTATGAAATAAAAAATGTTTACCTTTCTTCCACTGGATATTTAATTATCTGTTCGCAAAATAGAAACCTTTACACTTATATTCCAAACAGATACACCGGTGAAATTACAATTTCCAAACGTTTGTACTTTGACAGATAAAATACGCCATGAAATTTGAATTCGAGCAAAAACCGTTAACCTGTTATTTTTCTTTGTTTTTCCTTTGATTAAAGTGACGTACCAAATGCGTTAAACTCTTTTGCATTGTTCTTATTTTTTTGCTTAAAGTGTTTGTAGACAAATGGCTACAGAGCGCATTTAAGGATTAAATTGTTATTGCCCGATCCTCTTGGTCAATAAATTTTGATGATTTGTTTTTAATTATAAGTATACTCGTATGCAGGGCTTACAACAGGTTTTATGTTTTAACGTTTTCATAGTAAGCGCGTGTTGTAAATTAAAGAGAGTGATTCGAGAGAAAAAATTGCTTTGCTGAAGGCTTTAGAGAGAGACCTTCTATCAACTTTCTTATATAATATGATTTAAGTTGCTGCCCGAAGGAGCAAAAAAATATATTTTTATTTTTTTAAAAAGTATTGTAACAAACGATTTAAACGCTAAGTAGACAAAATGAAAAAATGTAATGTTATGAACGAAGGGTACTGAAAATGGAGTGTGCGTCTGACAGCCGGGTGTGTCTGAACCTTTCCACCGGTATATTTATGAACTCTCTGCATCGAGCTACCTCCCGTGGGAATAGAATGCAGCTGGTTTGTGCAGGTGTCAAATGGATGGCGCGTATGGAGGATATGAAGTTGATTGCTTTGGTAATTGCGCAAAAATGGTTGTTCGTGTTCTAATGGTGCATGTGGCTTGCACATGATCAAACTCGACTTATGGGAAAGAAAAGGGAAGGTCAAATGGTGACGTAACTTATGAACAGACTTCAGTTTGATTACATTACATTAATTTTCATTGCAAAGTTTTACAGTTATTGTAATTTCAGCAAATCAAAGCTAGAGTTTGGGAATAAATAACTTAATCCAAGCCTTTCGCCTGTGTACATATTTTATTGGCCACATATGTTTGGACTAAAAGATATCCAAGGTCCTTTTTTGACCTGATCATTACTGGAGATGATACATGATACATGATACAAATACAAGTATATCCGACATGCTTTATCAAAGAGTAGGAGAACTGCTACAATAAATACAGGCCAGCTATATACAATTACAGATAATCGTTGGGTTGTACCATACAATCCGATTTTGCATCGTCCTTTCAATGTTGAGATATGAAGTTCAGTTATAACTACTAAATACATTTGCAAGTATGTTAATAAATGTAGTATATGGGCTGAAATGTCCGTGCGGTTTCTAAGAAAGGGCACCACTTGAATTAAATCCATAGTACCTTCAAAAGATACGTGTATAAATTTGACAGCTGTCGGACGATTAGTTCTCGAGATATAGCGTTGTGAGTGAAGCAACTTTTGTTATTGTGAAAAAAATGGATTCAAAGCAATTTTTGATGGGAAAAAATGCAGCCGATGCAAAAAAAATGGCTTGATAAGTGTTACCCAGACTCTACACCAACCGAACGAACCATTCGCAAGTGGATTGAAAAATTTAAAAGTGGTCATACAAGCACCGAAGATGATGCACACAGTGGACGTCCAAAAGAGCCTGTTTCAGATGAAAACATCAAAAAAGTCCACAAAATGATTACAAATGACCGTAAAGTGAAGTTGATCGAGATAGCTGAGGCTCTGAAGATATCAAAAGAGTGTGTTAGATATATCACACACGAATATTTGGACATGCGATAGCTGTGTTCAAAGTGGGTGCCGCGTTTGCTCACAGTCGACCAAAAACAACAACGTGTTGGTGATTCAGAGGAGTGTTTAAAGCTGTTCAACCGCAATAAAGCCGTTTGGATGAAACTTGGCTCCATCACTTCACACCAGAGTCAAGTCGGCAGTCAGCTGAGTGGCGAGCAGGCGACGAACCTCGTCCAAAACGTCCAAGAACTCAACAGTCGGCTGGCAAGGTTATGGCATCCGTATTTTGGGATACACATGGAATAATTTTCATCGACTATCTCCAAAAGGGGCAGACTATCAACAGCGACTATTACATTGCGTTGTTGGAGCGTTTGAATGACGAAATCGCAGAAAAACGGCCGCATTTGAAGAAAAAGAAAGTGCTGTTTCATCAAGACAATGCACCGTGTCAAAAGTCAATGAAAGCGATGGCAAAATGGAATGAATTCTTCTACGAATTGCTTCCCCACCCACCGTATTCTCCAGATTTGGCCCCCAGCAACTATTTCCTGTTCGCAGTCCTCAAAAGAATGCTCGCCGGAAAGAGATTTAAGACCGATGAAGAAGCAATCGCCGAAACAGAGGTCTATTTTGAGGTTAAACCGAAATCGTACTACAAAACTGGTATCGAAAGATTGAAAAATCGTTTCAATCAGTGTATCGCCCTAGAGGGCAACTATATTGATAAGTAAAGTTGAATTTTGCAAAAATTTTGGGTTTTACTATAAAACGGCACTGAGTTTTTACCCATGTATTATGTTAATATAAACATATATCTCTGCAAACCCGACAAGATAAAATAGATGTGTATCAAAATGGGCGATATATATAAGGACTTCGGAGGCTGTTTGTAGAATATTATCCTTTAGTATCAACGAGTATTAGCCTACTATTGTCCACCTTGCAATACATCCTGAAAGTGACCAAAGGGTATCCTCTCATGCAGCAAATGTTCAAAATATTCTCGATACACTATCTGAAACGACTTTAATAACTTCTTCTGATACCTGAATGCTTTTATCTGCGTAAAGCATGGAACGTCCGAGTTCCAACACATTTTGCTGGCTTAAAAATAGTAAAAATTCCTATTTGAAGCATCTGTCTCTAGATCATCAATATCATCGCGGGAACTTTTCGCTGTCATTTTGGTTTTTTGCAATGTTTCCGAACTATTGAGCCTTTGGCAGCAGTGTAAAGACATCTTAAATCACGTGCGAAATATTCATTCAGGTATTGATTAGTGAAATAATATTCAATGTAGTTTAGATTCATATTAAACAAATAGTTGGGCTCCCGCTCAATTACCAAGGCTTCTCCCATGAATGATGTTGTCCAATAATAAAAAGCAGTACAGGGAAAGTAGTGGTCCTATCGTAACGATTTTCAGATGACGCCACCGAAGGTTGCTACGATTTGACCAGTTACAAGCGGCTGGTCATAAGTCTTGTTGGCGGCAGGACTACCAATAGTCCCTACCAGGACTTAAATCACGGTACCATGGGAGTTAGGAGCCCCCCGGATGTCGGCCCAGGTCCGACTTGTTGAGGTAGGCTCCCTTGTGGAAGCGTCATAATGGTTGCGTTTTAAAAGAAAATCGCGAGAAGGGTCGTAGACCTATTGGAGAGTAGCAAATAAGTACTGGGTGCTGTGATTCTAAGATCAGAAAGAGGTTTAAAATCGGCCTTGACCCATACCAAGGTGGAACTAAGACACCTTCTGAAAAAATAGTTCAATCAATAAATAACAAAAGTATTACTGACTTAGGACTTCTGCTGCCAAACGATCGTAATAATGGAAACTCATTATTAAAAAAATTCATTAAAAACCTCATACAATAAAGATAAGCTTCTGCAACATGTGAATAGATGCGAACGCCGCTTTAATGTGTAAAAGATGTAAGAGAAAAATGTAAAAGAGATACTTTTTAGATACTCCAGGAGGAACGGACAAAACATTTTTGAATAAATTAATCTTAGCAAATATAAGATCCTTGGGAAAAGTTGCCATTGTGGTTGCATCTTCTGGTATTACCACAACTGTCAACTCTGTAAGGTGGATGAACAACACATACTGCATAATAATACCTAGATCAGTAATTCGGTTTGCAATATTTCTAAGCAAAGCGTGACGCCGAAGTTAATACAGGAAAGTTCTTTAATCTTCTGGCTCACAAAATGTCACTAGAGGCTATTGACAGAGCATTAAGTCACTTAAGATCGACGGATACGCCATTTATAGGAGTAACAATGCTACTTTTCCAAATGTTGAATGTTATAACTCGCGGAACTTGAGCAGACGAAGTAAATACTTGAACATTTTCGGAACGAAATGGGGAATCTACTCTTTCTTGTGGACACCAAGTAAGTAAAGTTTATGACTTATTAAATCGGATATATGCCCGAATTCAAGATATCCAGAGCAAAACCCTATCATGATTTATAGAAAGAGCTATTCTTTCATCTTGGAACGATTCTACAGCTAATGCTAATGAGCTTATTTTAACAATTATTTTTTGACAATAGTTTTGTCCCCCACCTATTAAAATCTGTCCACAATGCAGTTAATGTAGATTCGGTACGTTTGCCAACTAAATTGTAAAATTCCATAAATCCACCAGACCTCCCAAGATATTTGATTACGTTACAAGGTGGAGTGCCAATAATTTTATTAAGAAACTTATGTCCACCAAAGCTGTGCAATGGAACAAAGTTGGTTGGCTAATCTGGTCATATTTTCCCAGTGTTGGATAGATTCTATCCACCAAATTACATAAGTCGTCTCTACTGCCATCGTATGTAGGCAGAGAGTTGAGATATTTTATAGGATCTAAAACTAGACTTACTAAAGTATTAATAGGATCGTTGTTCTTCAAGTGACGAAAAGGTTTCTAATTGGTGTTTTATTTTTAGGAGAACTGCAATTGCGCTTTTATATATATTTTTTGCCTACTTGTCACTATATTTTTCAACTGGTAATGTAACTACGCACTTTTCTCGTGTAGATTCTTTAACGAATTTGATCATTTTTCTTGTTCGTTATTGAATACTCGCGAGTACTGGTTCTTTAAATGAACTTTTCTCGCGTTTACCGACTTCGTCAATTAAGTTGCTGCTCGAGCGAAGGAGCGAAAAAATATATTTTCATTTATTTAAACAGTATTATGACAAACGATCTTAACGCTAGGTGAGACACAATGAAAAAATGTAATGTTATGAACAAAGTGTACTGACAATGATAATTTTCTACAGCAATGATAATTTCAGCAAATCAAAGCCAGAATTTGGGGACGATTGACTTAAGTTTTCACTGCGAGTCCAAGCCTTATGTCTGTGTTTTTTATTGCCCACATTTAATTATTGTTAATAGTTTTGCAGGATCTACTAAAAGAAACATACCGTAATATATGGACGACCTGTTGTTAAAGCAAATAATCAACGTTTAGCATTGCAATAAGAATCAGGACAACGACGGGATCAACGCCTTTCCCAAAAGAGGAAACGCTCATACGCCATTCGAGCTTTAGAAACTCCCTTAGAAAGATCGACTCTCTTATCTGCACTGAAAAATTTCCATCTAATAGACGGACTGCTGAATCAAATGCAGTAAGAGAAACGCAGTTATCTCAATATGCAACTACGGGTCGCTCGGCACAAACATCTTTTATTAGACAAAATCGACTGCGAAAACCAAATCAAGCAACGGCAATATGGTCCTTAAGAGAGCAATTTGGTGCTTACTAGAGCAGTCAGCGGTTAATTACAATCACGAAATAAAATATATTGAAGATCCAGTTGTGATACTGGGTTTAATGACAAACGCTTGTCAATATTTCAAAGAACTCATGACATGAGTCAAACCGGATGTGGTTTCTAAGCGGAAAAGTTAGATTGGAAGAAATTCCTAGCCCACGTGATCCACTTTTTTCCTTAATATTTGTGGAAAACCCTTTACCTAAGCAATTATTTCAGTCTATACGATCATATAATAATGCTTTTCAAACAATGTTATTTGATGAATTGTAAATTGTGGAGCAAGGATTTGTGACCACTTTTTAAGGTTAAGTTCCAGTAGATAATTCCTATATATAACATGTTTTATATCCGATATGGACAATCAAGCAACTACATGACGTGAACGACAGCGGGGCTTAAATATGCGAATTGTATCGGTGTGCCAAGAAATGTTACATCAGAATATGGAATTAAACCCAACCAAAATTTGCAGCACCTTTAAATGGGAAAATCGCAAATGTTGTGTACAAAAAAGTAATTTAGCTTCAAAAACGAGATATATACATATGTACATAGGTATGAGTTAGTCAAGTACATGTACATTCGCATTTAAGTTTGATATGTATTCTCATTCTTTTAGTTGCAGACGTCAATTAAGCGTATCTTCATTGTGCAAGAATTTTTGATCAAACTCAATTCATACAATTTGTTCATCCTAATCCCCAAAAAAAAAAAAAAAAAAAAATACTTATGATTTTCTTCAGGGAAAAACTGTTCATTACTTGATTAATACATACAAAAATATATAAAAGGAATATATTTTTGTATGCGTGGCCAAGCAGGTACATTAGCTAGTGTAGTTATAAAACAGTTAAATAAACAGAATTACAATTGGCTGACGACACGCAATTGCTAGAGCTTTCGTAAGCACAAGAGCTTCCCGTTTGTTTGTTTATCAAACGTAACATACAAAATTGTCTTTTAAAAATTTTCTTTTGTTGTTAAAAATTTGGTAATCACTAAAACCAGAATGAAAAGATTTAACAACCTTTTAAATGCAATCAGGCAAATATTTATTTTGGCTAACCACCTACATATATACGAGTATACGAATGAAATTAATAGATAGAGATTATTTTATAAACGCGGTAAAATTTCAAACTAAAAACAAGTTTGATTCACATCCCAATTGTGTTGGGAAGTTATGTATTAGGCCTTTGTTTATAATGTAAGTTAACATGCACATATAATGTAAAAATACTATTGATATTCGCACCATTATTTTTAAATTAATGAAAAATTAATTTTCTTTAAACTTTATTAATAGTATATATACATATATATATTTATTATTTACGACACATGAAAAACTAAAATCTTCTAATTGAGCTTTTCATTTTCAGCTTACTTAAATATATTTTTCATAGATCCAAGTTCATAAAATTTTCTAAAAAGCTTGTTTTACAAATAAATATATTAATAGGTTAGATTTAAATTAAAGGTGCACACGAATACCATTTTCTTTCAAATGAGGATAACTCAAACAGTACTAGTAAAAATAACCTTTTGAAATATTTTTAGTTATTTCTCTTTTATTAGGACGCTATTCGGCAAAAGCAACATCCATTCGAATATACTTATGTGTATTTATATTTGTGTTTCGTTAAGTGTTCATGCGCAAACTCAATACAAATATTTTTTTCCATATAATATTTTGAGTTGAAACAAAATTTAGGGGAGAGAAAAATAAAATATCATGAAGACTGTTTAAATCGATTTTTT
>CAJSMH010000031.1:0-26187 GCA_907269105.1 Volucella inanis | reverse complement strand
AATTATTATTATTATTATTATTATTATTATTATTATTATTATTATTATTATTTTATTATTATTATTATTATTATTATTATTATTATTATTATTATTATTATTATTATTATTATTATTATTATTATTATTATTATTATTATTATTATTATTATTATTATTATTATTATTATTATTATTATTATTATTATTATTATTATTATTATTATTATTATTATTATTATTATTATTATTATTATTATTATTATTATTATTATTATTATTATTATTATTATTATTATTATTATTATTATTATTATTATTATTATTATTATTATTATTATTATTATTATTATTATTATTATTATTTATTATTATTATTATTATTATTATTATTATTATTATTATTATTATTATTATTATTATTATTATTATTATTATTATTATTATTATTATTATTATTATTATTATTATTATTATTATTATTATTATTATTATTATTATTATTATTATTATTATTATTATTATTATTATTATTATTATTATTATTATTATTATTATTATTATTATTATTATTATTATTATTATTATTATTATTATTATTATTATTATTATTATTATTATTATTATTATTATTATTATTATTATTATTATTATTATTATTATTATTATTATTATTATTATTATTATTATTATTATTATTATTATTATTATTATTATTATTATTATTATTATTATTATTATTATTATTATTATTATTATTATTATTATTATTATTATTATTATTATTATTATTATTATTATTATTATTATTATTATTATTATTATTATTATTATTATTATTATTATTATTATTATTATTATTATTATTATTATTATTATTATTATTATTATTATTATTATTATTATTATTATTATTATTATTATTATTATTATTATTATTATTATTATTATTATTATTATTATTATTATTATTATTATTATTATTATTATTATTATTATTATTATTATTATTATTATTATTATTATTATTATTATTATTATTATTATTATTATTATTATTATTATTATTATTATTATTATTATTATTATTATTATTATTATTATTATTATTATTATTATTATTATTATTATTATTATTATTATTATTATTATTATTATTATTATTATTATTATTATTATTATTATTATTATTATTATTATTATTATTATTATTATTATTATTATTATTATTATTATTATTATTATTATTATTATTATTATTATTATTATTATTATTATTATTATTATTATTATTATTATTATTATTATTATTATTATTATTATTATTATTATTATTATTATTATTATTATTATTATTATTATTATTATTATTATTATTATTATTATTATTATTATTATTATTATTATTATTATTATTATTATTATTATTATTATTATTATTATTATTATTCGGTGCTTGTATGACCACTTTTAAATTTTTCAATCCACTTCCGAATGGTTCGTTGGTCTGGTGCAGAGTCCGGGTAACACATATCAAGCCATTTCTTTGCATCGGCTGCATATTTTCCCATCAAAAAACAATGATAAATCAACACACGAAATTGCTTTGAATCCATTTTTTTTTCACAATAACAAAAGTTGCTTCACTCGCAACGCTATATCTCGAGAACTAATCGTCCAACAGCTGTCAAATTTATATACGTATCTTCTAACTGAATGGTCAACTAAGAGTCAACTTAGATGCACTATAGCAGTGGAGGAAGAACGCTGCCATACAAACTAATTCTTTTTATGGCTTGTCGTTGTTGATACCTTAATCCTCATAGTTAATATATTGAAGATAACTTTTTAACCAATTAATTAATATTCCCCTCACACCGATTCTGCGTAGACTTTCAATTAGAGTATCGAAAGCTTTGCTGAAGTTAATGAAAAATACCAGGCCATGATGACCCCTAACAGGTTGTTTGTGCTTTTATTTTTTTTGAAAACTATACTGGTTTGAACGTAGAATGTTATTTTTGTTTGTAAATCAATTGAGCTGTTTTAAAATTACTTCCTTCAAACAATTTTTAAGGACTACTTAAATTGAAATTGGGCTGCAGTTTTGAGTACTGTTTATTATACTAGCCTTGTAGATTGGCCAAATAATCGATGTTTTCATTAATCGTGGTACATAGCCTTGTACTATACTGCAATTAATTATTGTTTGCATAACAGAAGCAAGTCTGCGAGCATTTAATTTAAGATCCATTGGTCTTATTTTGTCTGATCCAGGTCGCTTTTAGATGTTCAGCATATTTCCGCATTTGAAATATTTCTTTTTCCTGGCTTGTTCAATTTAAATACTCCGCAATGCCATTTAAATCGTAATCACTTGTTGAAAAGTTTTTCAGTATAGCTTCGCCAATTGAAGGTCCCTTTCTTCATAAAAGTTCGTTTATAATGTTTCATGTTTTTCTGGGATTATTCTGGTTATTTAGAAATTGCTGCTTGTAAAAATTAGCTTTCTGCACATTGTTATATTTTCTTCGAAATTCACGGTTTTTGTTTTCGTATTTTTTTCATTGTTTTTGTCTTGCTGGCCTCTGTATATATATTGATATATTTTTTTACGAAGTCATTGTACAAAATCTCCACATTATTTAATTCCATTACGCTCCCCCAATTGGTTTGTTCTATAAGTTCGTTAGCTTTTCGTTGATTTATATACGCACCATTCAATTCATTAATCATACGGCCATTGTTTTGATTTTTTGTTGCGAATAACACCGAATAGTGATTGCAAAGGTCCATTTCAATAATGACTAAAAAAAAAGGAAACAGGATTCTCTTTTCTTGTTGATGATATCGTTCGTAAGTTTTAGAATATAATGACATATAAAAAGACCAAGATTCGAAATCGAACCTCGGGAGAAGCAACAACGTTCTGAGATTTCTTTGATGAGTTAGACAAGCAGTATGGAATAAAATATTCAATTGCTGCTTCGCGTGAAAATGTCGACGCATCTTTGGAAGATTCCGATTGTGAAAATGTGGAGATTAATAATAATTTAAGACAACCCATTGAAGAACCCAAAGTTAAACCACCAAAAAATAAGAAGCAGAAGACTTACGAGCTGCTGGATTTTATGAAATCGGAATTGGAAAAAGACCGGGAATGTTTCAAGCAGCAAATCGACATCGCAAACGCTAGGTTTAAAGTTGACCAACAAAGAGTTGAAGAGAGTTAAAATCACTCGTAAATTAAAGGCAATACCTACTCGAGACCTGAAATAAGATATATCAAACATGTGAACTGAATTGTGATAAATATATAAATAAATAAATATATAAATAAATAAAATATTGTTGCGAAATTATTTTGGTTGTACAATTTAGGCTAAAAATAATGTGGTAAGTTGTTCCCATTTCAGCTTTGCTTCGTTGCTCGGAACTGCTGGTATTTCATTGGAGGTTTCTTCATCTTGTTCATCTTGTGGTTAAAATGTAGAGCTGAGATGAATGTAATCTGGCCTTACAATGGCTTACAGGGGCATCGTGGCAAGAACACGGATATTAAACAAATGCATCAATAAATATGAGGTTGCTCTCACATACACCGTGAGTGTATTTTTTTTTAACATCCATAAGAGTAGGTTGGTTGATCTAACTAGTAAAACCTTTTGAGGCCATCACTTCCATTAACCTTAAACTTATTTTGTACATTTCTAATACAATATTTTCTTTGCCATCTTTGATTATTTTATTAATTTCTTCAATAAAACATATAATACCTAATTTTGGTCGCCTGTATATTGTATGGATATACTTTTTTTCATCTTTATGAGTTATTTCTGGGTGTATTCCTTCATAGTTGAGAGAATTTACCTATTAAATTGTAAAGCTTATATTTTTTTTTAACAAATAATGCCACACCTCATTTTTTTTCCTTCGCGCTTTAGAAATATAGGTTCGAATCCATCAATGCTATGGAACTTATTTTTTTCTATGTTCTTTATTTCTTATTATTTTTTGGTATATTTATTTTATAAAAACTAATAAGTCTACGTAAGATAATGCAATGAAATGATCCCACGTTCTTGTAAGTACTCGTAAGTTAAAACTAATGCAACAAATATTCATATCTCTTAAAAATTCTTTTCGATACCGGTAACAGCATGAATTACCCTAAAGTTGACAGCAACTTCACTATATTGGTTTTCCATATTCCATTATAATTTTTTATTTGTTACACTTTTATATAACAATACGTGCAAAAACATTGCATAGTTAAATAAAGTTCGCAAAGGTTTCTCCACTTTCATGTTTTTTCTCAAATACTTTTCCTCTCGTCTCCCACACAAATTTTCAACAGCACTCTACTGTTTTGTTTTTTACTTGCCAGAGAAGTTGTTTGGTTGATGGTGTGAGAGGATTGCTTACAAAATCAAGTGCATCATTTTCGTTTTCTGCAGCTCGGTCATTGAAGGTGTTTTCCCTAACTTTTTTTTTTGTGAAATACTAATTTTTGACTTTTTAATAACGTTCGTTTTACATTTACAACAATTTTTGATTTGTTCGTTCTTTTTATTGGTTCGTTATATGTCGGGATATTAGAGGGGTATACCATATGTTATATTCTATTGTTTTGTTCAGTGCTTTAACAATTTCCATAAGATTTTCGTTTTGTGCGAAATGTTTTTTGTCCCTTTGCATATTAGATTATTTAAGTAGCTAATTTTTATTTGAGAGTTTTTGTAGCGATTCGTTGTTTGATGGCATGTTTGTTTTATCTATTCGTACTTATTTGCAACAAATTCGCAACCTAATTTTATATTTTACATATATTTTTGCATCTTTTTTTTTTGTTAAGTTTAAAACTAGTTGATTGTTTTGATCTAACGACATTGATGTTGTGCTTGTGGTTCGATCTGTGCTTTGGTGTTGGATATCATCAGGGGAACTTACGTAGCGCATTCGTTTGGACAGCGGTTGGATTAGTGATATTTCCAATGCTGTCGTTTTTGGATTGGATATCGCTACTAGTTCTTTCCTACAGTTTTGGCATCATGCCTTTTTGTCTATGGACGTCACAAAATTGTATGCAAATTTTATGATAATTTTTAATTGTAATTTCAGTTATGCTAAGCAAGCAATAAATTTGTATAAATACGATTAAATTTGAAGCAATAAAGTAGTGATTTTTAAACACTAAGAAGAAGAAGTCGTAAGATAGTTGTAAGAAGATATCACAATACCAATATTTGTTATTATTGTGATATCCATTTGAATGTAAGAAGCGTCATCTATGTTTCTATAGCAGAAGATTTCGATGGCAGAAATATAACCCATTGGTGACTGGAGAATCAAATCGAATTTTCTAGCAAAATGGAAAATTGTATGGAACCCTAGATGGCATAGATTGTTCGCGAAGGATCTATGACATTGGAGTATAAATATCAGCATCTCCAAGGTATGCAATTCAGTTCATCAATTGAATTTGAAGTGTGAATTAAGACAGTGATTAAGAGGTTTAAGTAAAAGGTAAAGACAGATAAAAGCAGCTGAGACAACCAATTAGATTGTAAAGCTTGAGCTCCAAGCAGACGTCAGTAGACTGGAATATTTGTTATATCCCACCGCAGGCTAAGAAATAATCCACGAAATGACAAAGGACGCCCTGGCTCCATCGCAGCCAATCAGGCTATAAAAGAAACACATCTCTTCAGAGAGGTAGCATCTATTGATGGCTCCTGCGCAAGGCTTAGTGTCGAGGAATGAGATACTCCACGGGATAGACGAAGAATGCATTACTGGAACTGCAATAAAATAGGACATCTTCAAAGGCAGTGTTAAGAACTGGTGCGTCGAAAAGGCTGCCCTCATTGTTATAACAAGCAAATACAGGAAGAAACGCTACCAAGAAGCCGGTAAATGTTCCCGAAGCCATCAGTCGAAAAATCCTTAAGCACCAAATTCGCGAAACGGAAGATGATAGAAGAAATCGACGGCCCCAGGAGCATTATCCAAGTCTCACCAGCAAAATGATGCAATGAAAGCCTTCTAGTAGAAGTAGTCAGTGGACAGGAAAAATAGATGGCAACAATAGACATCGATGCCGCGGCCTCAATCATCAGGAGGGATCTTGTGCAAAAATCCTTGTTGCATAACACCAGCAGTTACAGCTTGAGAACAAATACGGGAGAAACGGTTAAGGTCTACGGTCCTGAAATACCAATGATATATGGAAACGCCAACTGTTCCGCCTTTAAAGTTGTTATCTGCTGAAATCAGATTCTAGTGCCTTTGCCGGAAGCAATTATTTGGGCCAGAGTGGAAGGTGGTCCTGTTATCCACCGATTCTATTTAGGGGAACCAGAAAATTTGAAAGTATTCAAGAAAAAGGGAGTAATGGTGGGCAGATGCGCATCTATTGAGTCTGAATAGGAAACAAGTCGTGCACCTCCGGTTTAGAGTATGAAAATCAAAAAAAAAAAAAAAAATAGCCTTAGCCTCTGTAATTTGGAGCAAGAGCAGCGTATCCAGCCAGACAAACTAATCGGTTAGTACGCTGATATATTTGCTACACAAAACGTTCACGTGGAAGACCTGCATCGAGAAAACCTAAAAGAAGTATTTGAGAAGCCGCGAAGTGTTCATTTGAAACTGAACCCAGAAAAGCGTTCCGTTCGGAAGTGAAATATCTGGGTCAAATTATATCAGCGGAGGTACTAGGATGGATACTGATAACATCAAAGCCGCGAAAAGTTGTCTTGTCCCCAAAGATAAATACCAACTGAGAAGATTCTTGGGACTTGCCACGTACGACAAGAAGTTCGCAAAAGATTTTGCTAGTATTGTACAGAGCCAAAACCAACTTACGGAAAAGGCCGACAGTTCAGGTGGTCTGGAGAGTGTGAGAAAGCATTTGAAGAACTCAAGCGACGGCTGTACAATGCTCCCATATTGGGTTACCTCACACCCGGAAAAAAATTGGTCAAGCAAAAGTGTTTGTAACGATTGGCAGCTTTTGGTTTGGATAAAATAGAGTAATCAATGGCTTGTGAACAGTGTATTAAATAAAAGGTACCATATAAATACCGACGAAATTTTGTTGCGCCAAAAATAATTGGAAAATCCTCTTTTTTAATTGAGCTATAGATGGGTTGTGAATCGTTGAGCGTTTTGGCTGCATGAGCAATTGGGTGTACTGTGTCATTTGGATTAATGTGAGAAATCGCAGCTCCTAAACCGTAATATGAACGCTTAGAAACTGCTACTGCGCATTTTTTCCTGAAACTAGTATTTCATCTAAGTGTACAACGCATTCAACATGTGATAAAATTTTAGATTCGGATAATTTGCAGAACAATTCCCCGGGTCGAGGAATTGGATACTAATCAATTTCTTCTTGAGGATTGATCGTCACCTTAAACTCACCACAAATACGCAGCTTCTGGCTCTGCTTTAGTACTATTACAATTGGTGCAGCCCATTCGCTAAACCTAATGCGTTCCAAATGCCCTCTTTCTCTAAATGCTTTGCTTCTAATTTAAACGCGTCAAGCTTTGCATACGGAATTGGTCTCGAGTTAAAATATTTTGGTTTTACGGAGGATTTTAGATGGAGTTGTGCCTTGTCTAAATTGCTGGACTGGACAGCTGATCTCATTATACCCTGGTAAGCCTATCATCGACTTACTTGCATCCGTATCTAATAAGAATTTCAGCACTTTTTATTTTTAATGTTTTAACATTTAGTTGTTTAACCAAATTTCTCAAAAGAGGGAATTTAACTACAATATTTACCATGTGAGTTGACGCCTTTTTTTTGTGTTCAAAATGATGTAATTATAACGCGGGGACCGTATTTAGAGTTCTCGTCGCCAATTTGTTATGTTATTCGCGAAATAAAAGATACACCTAATCTTTATTTCTATATAATTTGATCTCAGGTTGGTTGGATTAATAATTACATTTCAAGTTTAATTACAAATAGACGATGTAACGATGACGAGAACCAGTACCAAACTGGTTTATGGAGGCGATTGTATACATATGCATGGGTAGTGGTTTATGCACATATGAGATACATACTCATGTGAAAACCCCACTCAAATACTGATGCTCTTTCTCGTAGACCGTGCAGTAATATGTAGTTATATGGGAACAATGCAACCGTAAAGAAGCTAAAGAGCAATTCAAATGATCAAGATCGAGCCAATAAATGATTGGAGTACAGATGACGTCCGTTCACCCCAACAGGCAGATGATGACATCGAACCAATATTAGCCTGGAAGGAATATTAAGAAAGAACATGCTGGCAGCAGAAACCAGACCGGAGCCAAACTCCGAAAGCATACTGTGCACAGTGAGTCGCTTTATATGAAAGATGGTTTGCTGAAGAGGAAATGGGAAAGTACAGATAGAGCAACATCTCGTTCGTTTTCGTTTTAAATTAATTTTTTTTTTATTTTTATTCATAAATTAACTCTTACATGCTGGAATTTTTTCTTAAAAAATTAAAAGCTAAGCTAAAAAGTTAGCTTAAATAAGTTATATATATCTTATTCTAACTTATTGGCCCCATGCCGGCACTCTAAATTAAACCTAGTTTTTAAACTATGTCTTTCGACGTATCTTGCAGTCTATTTTTATTTTTATATTTACATTAATTGAAACTTAAACTAAGAAAATAAATTTTAACTAAAAATCTTAGTACATGGAAACTTTTGTTATATTATAAAACTTAAAACTAAAGTGTGATTCATCGTGAATAATGAAAACACATAAATTTGAAAGTAAACTTAAAATTTTTATTATCGATTAAAGGAACAATTCATAAGATTTACTTTTTGAAAATGATATCATGTAAATTTTGGCCACGACTACGTCTGAGGGGGTCCATGCGGAAGGTCCAATTTTGGGCGACTCGTTCGAGCATGGCTTGTTACCGAAGACCTGAGACTCTACATGTCCTCAAAGAAAACAGTCCAAAGGTGTGATATCGCATGATCTAGGCAATTTATCGTAGCAAAACGTAAAATTAAGTGCTCACTAAAATGATTTCTCAACATGTCCATTGTTTCACGCGCTGATGGCTTGTAGCGCCGTCTTGTTGAAACCAGAGCTCACCGAGACCATGTGCTTGAATTTCAGGAAGCACATAGTCCGTTAACATGGCATGATAACGGTTACCATTGAAGGTAACATTCTGATTTGCCTCATTTTTGAAGAAATATGGACCAATGATTCCAGAAGTCCATAAACCACACCATACCGTTGCTTTTAATGGATGTAATGGTAGCTCTTGGTACTCTTCGGGTTGCTCATCAGCCCAAAAATGACACTTTTGCTTACTAACGTATCCATTGAGCCAGAAATGGGCTTCATCAGTGAACAAAATTTCACGATAAAACACCGGGTTTTTATTGAGTTTTTCCAGAGCCCATTCATTGAAAATATAATGCAAATTCCAGTCTCCTGGCTTCAATTCTTGCACAAGTTAAATTTTGTACAATTTTAAGCCGAGATCCTCACGAAAAATAGGCCAAGTTCTCGAATACGCCAAGCCAAGCTGCTGAGAACGTTGACGAATCGATTAGTCACAGTCTTCGCGCCACTCTCAGCTACAGCTGCTATACTATCTTCACAACGTGCTGGATGGGGTCTAACCAGTCAAGTATCATCCACTAATGTAAACTGGGTCGCAAATTTGCGAATGGTATTGGCAATAGTGGTTTCAGTAGGTCGATTATGCACACGATACGACATCGCACGAAAAACATTTCTCACAAAACGCTGATTTTCGTAATACATTTCGTAATAATTTGATAGGAGTCACTCGTGATTTGTCAAAAAAAAGCCTATTAAAAATCAAACCTTATGATGAATCACCCCTTGGTATGTGGCCAGGCAACTTGAAGCCATAAAAGGAAGCAACAGCATGTTTTATAGCTTCAGCTGTCACCACAACCGAGATATACAGCTACATTATTGACAACCTCTCACATTGCATTTACTACTGTCTCATTTTGAACATTAGTATCGCATCATATTTTAAATATCACCTGCCTATAATCACAGTATTCAGTGAATGGTGTTGGTAATAACGAATCATAGAAAAAATTAGCAGACGCAACGATAAGTTTGTGCCATTCCCCGTTCGTTTCATAACTTTGGTTACAAAATTGCCCAAAATTGCATGGTGAGAGTGAGTTCAGTACTTGTTCTCAGTCTTTCCTATCGCTCATCATATAGTCGAGCGAAACACGATAAACATCCGAAATCATAGATACAGCTTTTCCAGGCCTATGGTTTCTGTATTGATATTACGTCAGGTTTTGTATTTCACATCTTTTCATAGAAATGCGGTAGCAGACTTGGAACGTTGAAGGTAAATCTGAGTACATCAAATAGATAACTGCTGAGGTGTTTGTCTCTTTTCTGCACTTAATTAGAAACAAGATGGAAATTAACCCTTGCAAGTTATAGATATGGGCACAAGTCATACTTAGACATAAAGGTTTTAATAGAAACTGTCTACGCTTGCAATAATAGAAGAGTCCTTGTTTTTCCTATTTTTTCTCCCTTATAGTAGATTTTCAATTTTTCAGTTTCGAGTTTAGGTATCTGGGAATGGAGACACATCAGTACTTCCTCGAAAGTCTTAATTCCCAGGTCGTATCGCTTTAATTGAATGCAAACAGTGTCGCCTGCTCGCCACTCAGCTGACTGCCGACTTGAGTCTGGTGTGAAGTGATGGAGCCAAGTTTCATCCTTTGTCACATACCGACCCAAAAATTCGGCTTTATTGCAGTTGAACAGCTTTAAACACTCCTCTGAATTATCAACACGTTGTTGTTTTTGGTCGACTGTGAGCAAACGCGGCACCCACATTGAACAGAGCTTTCGCATGTCCAAATATTCGTGTATGATATATCCAACACGCTCTTTTGGTATCTTCAGAGCCTCAGCTATCTCGATCGTAATCAATTTGTGGATTTTTTTGATCTTTTCATCTGAAACAGCCTCTTTTGGACGTCCACTGCGTGCATCATCTTTGGTGCTTGTATGACCACTTTTAAATTTTTCAATCCACTTGCGAATGGTTCGTTCGACTGGTGCAGAGTCCGGGTAACACTTATCAAGCCATTTCTTTGCATCGGCTGCATTTTTTCCCATCAAAAAACAATGATAAATCAATACACGAAACTGCTTTGAATCCATTTTTTTCCACAATAACTAAAGTTGCTTCACTCACAACGCTATATCTCGAGAACTAATTGTCCGACAGCTGTCAAATTTATATACGTATTTTCTAACTGAATGGTCAACTAAGAGTCAACTTAGATGCACTATAGCAGTGGAGGAAGAACGCTGCCATACAAACTAATTCTTTTTATGGCTTGTCGTTGTTGATACCTTAATCCTCATAGTTAATATATTGAAGATAACTTTTTAACCAATTAATTAATATTCCCCTCACACCGATTCTGCGTAGACTTTCAATTAGAGTATCGAAAGCTTTGCTGAAGTTAATGAAAAATACCAGGCCATGATGACCCCTAACAGGTTGTTTGTGCTTTTATTTTTTTTGAAAACTATACTGGTTTGAACGTAGAATGTTATTTTTGTTTGTAAATCAATTGAGCTGTTTTAAAATTACTTCCTTCAAACAATTTTTAAGGACTACTTAAATTGAAATTCTGCTGCAGTTTTGAGTACTGTTTATTATACTAGCCTTGTAGATTGGCCAAATAATCGATGTTTTCATTAATCGTGGTACATAGCCTTGTACTATACTGCAATTAATTATTGTTTGCATAACAGAAGCAAGTCTGCGAGCATTTAATTTAAGATCCATTGGTCTTATTTTGTCTGATCCAGGTCGCTTTTAGATGTTCAGCATATTTCTGCATTTGAAATATTTCTTTTTCCTGGCTTGTTCAATTTAAATACTCCGCAATGCCATTTAAATCGTAATCACTTGTTGAAAAGTTTTTCAGTATAGCTTCGCCAATTGAAGGTCCCTTTCTTCATAAAAGTTCGTTTATAATGTTTCATGTTTTTCTGGGATTATTCTGGTTATTTAGAAATTGCTGCTTGTAAAAATTAGCTTTCTGCACATTGTTATATTTTCTTCGAAATTCACGGTTTTTGTTTTCGTATTTTTTTCATTGTTTTTGTCTTGCTGGCCTCTGAATATATATTGATATATTTTTTTACGAAGTCATTGTACAAAATCTCCACATTATTTAATTCCATTACGCTCCCCCAATTGGTTTGTTCTATAAGTTCGTTAGCTTTTCGTTGATTTATATACGCACCATTCAATTCATTAATCATACGGCCATTGTTTTGATTTTTTGTTGCGAATAACAAGGTTTGCAAAGGTCCATTTCAATAATGACTAAAAAAAAAGGTTGTTGATGATATCGTTCGTAAGTTTTAGAATATAATGACATATAAAAAGACCAAGATTCGAAATCGAACCTCGGGAGAAGCAACAACGTTCTGAGATTTCTTTGATGAGTTAGACAAGCAGTATGGAATAAAATATTCAATTGCTGCTTCGCGTGAAAATGTCGACGCATCTTTGGAAGATTCCGATTGTGAAAATGTGGAGATTAATAGTAATTTAAGACAACCCATTGAAGAACCCAAAGTTAAACCACCAAAAAATAAGAAGCAGAAGACTTACGAGCTGCTGGATTTTATGAAATCGGAATTGGAAAAAGACCGGGAATGTTTCAAGCAGCAAATCGACATCGAAAACGCTAGGTTTAAAGTTGACCAACAAAGAGTTGAAGAGAGTTAAAATCACTCGTAAATTAAAGGCAATACCTACTCGAGACCTGAAATAAGATATATCAAACATGTGAACTGAATTGTGATAAATATATAAATAAATAAATATATAAATAAATAAAATATTGTTGCGAAATTATTTTGGTTGTACAATTTAGGCTAAAAATAATGTGGTAAGTTGTTCCCATTTCAGCTTTGCTTCGTTGCTCGGAACTGCTGGTATTTCATTGGAGGTTTCTTCATCTTGTTCATCTTGTGGTTAAAATGTAGAGCTGAGATGAATGTAATCTGGCCTTACAATGGCTTACAGGGGCATCGTGGCAAGAACACGGATATTAAACAAATGCATCAATAAATATGAGGTTGCTCTCACATACACCGTGAGTGTATTTTTTTTTTAACATCCATAAGAGTAGGTTGGTTGATCTAACTAGTAAAACCTTTTGAGGCCATCACTTCCATTAACCTTAAACTTATTTTGTACATTTCTAATACAATATTTTCTTTGCCATCTTTGATTATTTTATTAATTTCTTCAATAAAACATATAATACCTAATTTTGGTCGCCTGTATATTGTATGGATATACTTTTTTTCATCTTTATGAGTTATTTCTGGGTGTATTCCTTCATAGTTGAGAGAATTTACCTATTAAATTGTAAAGCTTATATTTTTTTTTAACAAATAATGCCACACCTCATTTTTTTTCCTTCGCGCTTTAGAAATATAGGTTCGAATCCATCAATGCTATGGAACTTATTTTTTTCTATGTTCTTTATTTCTTATTATTTTTTGGTATATTTATTTTATAAAAAACTAATAAGTCTACGTAAGACAATGCAATGAAATGATCCCACGTTCTTGTAAGTACTCGTAAGTTAAAACTAATGCAACAAATATTCATATCTCTTAAAAATTCTTTTCGATGCCGGTAACAGCATGAATTACCCTAAAGTTGACAGCAACTTCACTATATTGGTTTTCCATATTCCATTATAATTTTTTATTTGTTACACTTTTATATTACAATACATGCAAAAACATTGCAAAGTTAAATAAGGTTCGCAAAGGTTTCTCCACTTTCATGTTTTTTCTCAAATACTTTTCCTCTCGTCTCCCACACAAATTTTCAACAGCACTCTACTGTTTTGTTTTTTACTTGCCAGAGAAGTTGATTGGTTGATGGTGTGAGCGGATTGCTTACAAAATCAAGTGCATCATTTTCGTTTTCTGCAGCTCGGTCATTGAAGGTGTTTTGCCTAACTTTTTTTTTGTGAAATACTAATTTTTGACTTTTTAATAACGTTCGTTTTACATACGCGTATGTTTTTCGCAAGGAAGCCAACAATTTTTGATTTGTTCATTCTTTTTATTGGTTCGTTATATGTCGGGATATTAGAGGGGTATACCATATGTTATATTCTATTGTTTTGTTCAGTGCTTTGACAATTTCGATAAGATTTTCGTTTTGTGCGAAATGTTTTTAATTTCGATATTGTTGCTCGAGAATGTCAATTTTTGCTTCCATTGGAAAGGTCTTTTTTGTCCCTTTACATATTAGATTATTTAAGTAGCTAATTTTTATTTGAAAGCTTTTGTAGCGATTCGTTGTTTGATGGCATGTTTGTTTTATCTATTCGTACTTATTTGCAACAAATTCGCAACCTAATTTCATATTTTACATATCTTTTTGAATCTTTTTTTTTGTTAAGTTTAAAACTAGTTGATTGTTTTGATATAACGACATCGATGTTGTGCTTGTGGTTTGATCTGTGCTTTGATGTTGGATATCATCAGGGGAACTTACGTAGCGCATTCGTTTGGACAGCGGTTGGATTAGTGATATTTCCACTGCTGTCATTTTTGGATTGGATATCGCTACTAGTTCTTTCCTACAGTTTTGGCATTATGCCTTTTTGTCTATGGACGTCACAAAATTGTATGCAAATTTTATGATAATTTTTAATTGTAATTTAAGTTATGCTAGGTAAGCAATAAATTTGTATAAATACGATTAAATTTGAAGCAATAAAGTAGTGATTTTTAAACACTAAGAAGAAGAAATCGTAAGATAGTCGTAAGAAGATATCACAATACCAATATTTGTTATTATTGTGATATCCATTTGAATGTTAGAAGCGTCATCTATGTTTCTATAGCAGAAGATTTCGATGACAGAAATATAACCCATTGGTGACTTTAGAATCAAATCGAATTTTCTAGCAATATGGAAAATTGTATGGAACCCTGGATGGCATAGATTGTTCGCGAAGGATCTATGACATTGGAGTATAAATATCAGCATCTCCAAGGTATGCAATTCAGTTTATCAATTGAATTTGAAGTGTGAATTAAGACAGTTATTAAGAGGTTTAAGTAAAAGGTAAAGAAAGATAAAAGCAGCTGAGACAACCGATTAGATTGTAAAGCTTGAGCTTCAAGCAGACGTCAGTAGACTGGAATATTTGTTATCTCCCACCGCAGGCGAAGAAATAATCCACGAAATGACAAAGGACGCCCTGGCTCCATCGCAGCCAATCAGGCTTCAAAAGAAACATATTTCTTCAGAGAAGTAGCATATATTGATAGCTCCTGGGCAAGGCTTAGTCTCGAGGAATGAGATACTCCACGGGATAGACGAAGAATACATTACTGGAACTGCAATAAAATAGGACATCTTCAAAGGCAGTGTTAAGAACTGGTGCGTCGAAAAGGCTGCCCTCACTGATATAACAAGCAAATATAGAAAGAAACGCTACCAAGAAGCCGGTAAATCTTCCCGAAGCCATCAGTCGGGAAATCCTTAAGCACCAAATTCGCGGAACAGAAGATGATAGAAGAAATCGACGGCCCCAGGAGCATTATCCAAGTCTCACCAGCAAAATGATGCAATGAAAGCCTTCTAGTAGAAGTAGTCAAAGGACAGGGAAAATAGATGGCAACAATAGACATCGATGCCGCGGCCTTAATCATCAGGAGGGATCTTGTGCAAAAATCCTTGTTGCATAACACCAGCAGTTACAGCTTGATAACAAATACGGGAGAAATAGTTAAGGTCTACGGTGAATTCCGCATAAAAATCCAGCTGGCTGGAATAACGTACCCTCACTCGTTTCTGATGGCTGACGTACGTGACGAGTGCATCATTGGTACATACTTTTTGAGAGAACATGGTATAGAAGTGGATTTTGGGGCACAAATCCTGAAATACCAATGATATATGGAAACGCCAACTCTTCCGTCTTTAAAGTTGTTATCTGCTGAAATCAGATTCTAGAGCCTTTGCCGGAAACAATTATTTTGGCAAAAGTGGAAGGTGGTCCTTCCTTCCACCGATTCTATTTAGGGTAACCAGAATATATGAAAGTATTCATGAAAAAGGGAGTAATGGTGCAAGTCGTGCACCTGCGGTTCAGAGTATGAAAATCAAAAAAAAAAAAATATCCTTAGCCTCGTAATTTGGATCAAGAGCAGCGTATCCAGCCAGACAAACTAATCGGTTAGTACGCTGATATATTTGCTACACAAAACGTTCACGTGGAAGACCTGCATCGAGAAAACCTAAAAGAAGTATTTGAGAAGCCGCGAAGTGTTCATTTGAAACTGAACCCAGAAAAGCGTTCCGTTCGGAAGTGAAATATCTGGGTTAAATTATATCAGCGGAGGTACTAGGATGGATACTGATAACATCAAAGCCGCGAAAAGTTGTCTTGTCCCCAAAGATAAATACCAACTGAGAAGATTCTTGGGACTTGCCACGTACGACAAGAAGTTCGCAAAAGATTTTGCTAGTATTGTACAGAGCCAAAACCAACTTACGGAAAAGGCCGACAGTTCAGGTGGTCTGGAGAGTGTGAGAAAGCATTTGAAGAACTCAAGCGACGGCTGTACAATGCTCCCATATTGGGTTACCTCACACCCGGAAAAAAATTGGTCAAGCAAAAGTGTTTGTAACGATTGGCAGCTTTTGGTTTGGATAAAATAGAGTAATCAATGGCTTGTGAACAGTGTATTAAATAAAAGGTACCATATAAATACCGACGAAATTTTGTTGCGCCAAAAATAATTGGAAAATCCTCTTTTTTAATTGAGCTATAGATGGGTTGTGAATCGTTGAGCGTTTTGGCTGCATGAGCAATTGGGTGTACTGTGTCATTTGGATTAATGTGAGAAATCGCAGCTCCTAAACCGTAATATGAACGCTTAGAAACTGCTACTGCGCATTTTTTCCTGAAACTAGTATTTCATCTAAGTGTACAACGCATTCAACATGTGATAAAATTTTAGATTCGGATAATTTGCAGAACAATTCCCCGGGTCGAGGAATTGGATACTAATCAATTTCTTCTTGAGGATTGATCGTCACCTTAAACTCACCACAAATACGCAGCTTCTGGCTCTGCTTTAGTACTATTACAATTGGTGCAGCCCATTCGCTAAACCTAATGCGTTCCAAATGCCCTCTTTCTCTAAATGCTTTGCTTCTAATTTAAACGCGTCAAGCTTTGCATACGGAATTGGTCTCGAGTTAAAATATTTTGGTTTTACGGAGGATTTTAGATGGAGTTGTGCCTTGTCTAAATTGCAGTGTCCAAGCAATGAACTAAATAGTTCGGGGTATTTAGCACACACTGCATCTATTTCATTAGCTGACACGCTCTCTAACACAACAGCGTCGTTAGTATCAGTAAAGCTAAAATACAAACCAAACGTTTCAGCCAAATTCATACCGAAAATTTTATCACTGTAATCTGTAGTTATAAGCAACGGCAACTTCCTTATAAAGCCATTGAAAATTACATCAATTTCATTCGACATTTGTTTCTGAATAGACTAGACAACTGATCTCATTATACCCTGGTAAGCCTATCATCGATTTACTTGCATCCGTATCTAATAAGAATTTCAGCACTTTTTATTTTTAATATTAAAAATAATTTGTTTCCGATTACCTGCATTGGGTCATCGACTGAAAATATGATATCTATGGAAATAGTGTCCACATAGTCATTTCTAACGGGTCTATTTGGATGATTAAGAGAAGACAAAAAGCGATTGCTCTCTATCAAAGGGCATACTGAAGCAATGTGACTTTTTTTTGCATTTACGGTAAATGGCATAAAAGAATTTGCAATTCGATTTGGTATAATGACTTAAACAACCAGAACCCGATTTTTATGAATTATCACTTTTATCCTGTTGTTGTTGTAGCTGCTGTCGGTGTCTGCTACTACTCCGTGCTTTGCTTCATTCCTTCTTAGTTCTGTACTGCCCGCTACTATAGTTTGATGAAGCCGATAATTGATTAAATTCAATTGTTGGCTCATTTCGTTCACTTTTTATCAACTGGATAGAATTTTGCGTTGATTCATAGGCTTTTGCGACTGGTTTGACTTTATCCACAGTTTGGACACAGCTTATACGAATAGAGTCGTGTGGCGTATGGAGAAGAATTATGGGATCTCTGATCATCTCGTTGGTATATTTTTTTTACAGTGCTTTGTGACACATGAAAATTGACAATTTTTGGCAAGACCTCATAGCCCAGCAATCAACTCGGAATACATTGACTTTTTTGCATGCGGCTTTCAAAAAAATTATAACGGGATGTACAAACATGTACTTTGAATATAAAATAATTAAATAGCTTATCGATTACCATATGACCTTCTAAAGTTAGATTAGAAGATCATAAGTCTCAGATCTTGGCTTGAAACACCGTAAGCTGTGTGGTGTTGTTGCAACTGCTGTTCATATGGTGGAATATTGTGACTGCTCCCTAAATTTTGAACATTGGATCCGGATTTAACATTTAGTTGTTTAACCAAATTTCTCAAAAGAGGGAATTTAACTACAATATTTACCATGTGAGTTGACGCCTTTTTTTTTTTTTTTTTGTGTGTTCAAAATGATGTAATTATAACGCGGGGACCGTATTTAGAGTTCTCGTCACCAATTTTTTATGTTTTTCGCGAAATAAAAGATACACCTAATCTTTATTTCTATATAATTTGATCTCAGGTTGGTTGGATTAATAATTACATTTCAAGTTTAATTACAAATAGGCCATGTAACGATGACGAGAACCAGTACCAAACTGGTTTATGGAGGCGATTGTATACATATGCATATGTAGTGGTTTATGCACATATGAGATACATACTCATGTGAAAACCCCACTCAAATGCTGATGCTCTTTCTCGTAGACCGTGCAGTAATATGTAGTTATATGGGAACAATGCAACCGTAAAGAAGCTAAAGAGCAATTCAAATGATCAAGATCGAGCCAATAAATGATTGGAGTACAGATGACGTCCGTTCATCCCACCAGGCAGATGATGACATCGAACCAATATTAGCCTGGAAGGAACATTAAGAAAGAACATGCTGGCAGCAGAAACCAGACCGGAGCCAAACTCCGAAAGCATACTGTGCACAGTCAGTCGCTTTATATGCAAGATGGTTTGCTGAAGAGGAAATGGGAAAGTGCAGATAGAGCAACATCTCGTTCGTTTTCGTTTTAAATTAAATTTTTTTTTATTTTTATTCATAAATTAACTCTTACATGCTGGAATTTTTTCTTAAAAAATTAAAAGCTAAGCTAAAAAGTTAGCTTAAATAAGTTATATATATCTTATTCTAACTTATTGGCCCCATGTCGGCACTCTTAATTAAACCTAGTTTTTAAACTATGTCTTTCGACGTATCTTGCAGTCTATTTTTATTTTTATATTTACATTAATTGAAACTAAAACTAAGAAAATAAATTTTAAGTAAAAATCTTAGTACATGGAAACTTTTGTTATATTATAAAACTTAAAACTAAAGTGTGATTCATCGTGAATAATGAAAACACATAAATTTGAAAGTGAACTTAAAATTTTTATTATCGATTAAAGGAACAATTCATAAGATTTACTTTTTGAAAATGATATCATGTAAAAAAAAGCCTATTAAAAATCAAACCTTACGATGAATCACCCCTTGGTATGTGGCCAGGCAACTTGAAGCCATAAAAGGAAGCAACATCATGTTTTATAGCTTCAGCTGTCACCACAACCGAGATATACAGCTACATTATTGACAACCAGGTCTGACAATAGTATGAAATCAAGGAGATGGTTGCCTCTCACACTGCATTTACTACTGTCTCATTTTGAACATTAGCATCGCATCATATTTTAAATACCACCTGCCTAGAATCACAGTATTCAGTGAATGGTGCTGGTTATAACGAATCATAGGAAAAATTAGCAGACGCAACGATAAGTTTGTGCCATTCCCCGTTCGTTTCATAACTTTGGTTACAAAATTGCCCAAAATTGGATGGTGAGTGAGTTCAGCACTTGTTCTTAGGCTTTCCTATCGCTCATCATATAGTGGAGCGAAACCCGATAAACATCCGAAATCACAGATACAGCTTTTGCAGGCCTACGGTTTCTGTATTGATATTACGTCAGGTTTTGCATTTCACATCTTTACCTACGTTATAGTAGATTTTCAATTTTTCAGTTTCGAGTTTAGGTATCTGGGAATGGAGACACATCAGTACTTCCTCGAAAGTCTTAATTCCCAGGTCGTATCGCTTTAATTGAATGCAAACACTGTTTGCACTCAACTTCGTTCAGACTATTGTCATTGGTAGCCTTACCAATTATAGTGTCATCTTTACAGGTATGCCGGTCTCGTCCCCTTTGGTGTTCCTGGGTTTTCCAACTGCAACTTTTACTTGTTGCAGCCGCATCTTGTGCGCGGGGAAATACACCACCAGAATTCTTTCTTAGCTTTTCTTTCTACTTGCTTTCGTCGACTAGAACTACTACCTTTGCTGGTTGTACCACCGGTTTATCTGCGGACTGTGCGCGGAAAAATCAATCGGCAGAGAGAATACCGGAAACTTTCTTCTTCTTGCCTCTGTTCGCAAAAAAAGAAGCGAACGCTATTTCAGTTAAGATAAGTTGGTCGGTTTCAGTACGTGTCACTTCCGCCGACACTTGCCATCTCCTTGCGCGGTGCGATTGTCTCACTTCTTCGTTTCATCTTCATTTGGCCCTTAAACGGTGTTTCTTTAATCCTTTAAGTTTCCCAATAGAAACCGTCAAAAAGAGCACTATAAGCAATCACTGATCAATTCCAGTGAAGTTTAACCATAATAAGCAATCTAAAAAATGTGTCGTAGAAAAAGCCGCAGGAGTCATCAGAATCAAGTTATCACCCAGCTTCTGGGTCAACGACTAAGTCCGCGATGGTTTTGGTTGTGTTGATTGTGACCTCCAAATTCCGTATCCAGGCCGCAGTTGAGAAGACCACGGGTTGATTCTCGATATTGCGAGTTCCACCTGGAGAATAAATCCTTAGAGTCACCTCTATACTTTAACAGTTTAACGTCTACCTTAGACGTTAGTCCGAAATTTCACCTGGGTTCATTCAGAAACTTACGATCTTTAACTCTTAAGCCTTCTTGCCACGACAAGGTAGCCAAAAAGTAGGTAAGGGTTTGACTAGGTAGTATATATGCCCAATACGATGATTGGTTAAAAATGTCTGTTGGAAAGATGCGAAAGTCCAATTAAACGATTGATGTTGGCAGTCCACTTGGAATCAATAATTTTTTTGAATTATTTGTAATAACACTTTACAACGTAGCACTTTATAATTACATTAAATTTTGAAAGACTTCATTCGCAACTTACGTACATATACATTCTTATAAGGATCCATTTTAGGTTTCAATACCATTAGAAATATAAATATTTGAAAATATTTCAATTCCATACAAGTTTTTAGCTGTCAGAATCAATCTACATATGTATATGTATATCTATGAATTGCTGATGAATTGTCAACTTCTTTAAAATTTCCAAATTACATGGTTCAAAAAGAATTTATTTTTAATAAAAATTACATTAATTTAATACATTCAAAATTGTGAACACGGAAAAGACAAGGTCTTCATATGTGTGGAAATATTCAGTATTAAAGTCTCATCATCCTATTTTAGTTTTCTATTTGAATTATCACATGTTTATTCTTTTTTTTATGTATGTATGTATGTATTCGAAGCACTTACAAAAAATAGTAAAATTAATACATCTCTTCCATCATTTACTTATTAAAAAAACGCAATTTAGGATTTGCACTCATTCGTTTCCTCAACTGGACTGTTACATAAATTTATTAATCAATAGTAAAATTTTCGTTAATCTTGTAACACATGGTATGTTTTAATCGAATTACTTTACATTCATAACAATAACTTTTGTAGCTCCGAGTTTTGTAGCTCATTTCAAATGTTAATAGTCTTTTCATTCTGATAAAAAATAACACTAATTTTATTTCTTCAATTAGGAGTTCATATTTTGAAACTTGGTGCTGTCAAATTCTTAGTGTCACAGCTATGTATGTGCGCAAAATGAAGCAAAAATGGGTAGGCGTCTGCGCAATCATGTATTTTTTCATGCATCGATACTATTTAAAATTTTGAGAAAAAAATCCTTTATGTCATTGATATGACTATAGCAAATAGAAATATATCAGCAAATGTATTGGCAGATGACTTTTTACCGTGCGAGTTATTATCTGAAATTTTTTTCGGTATTAGAATAAAGGTTATAGTTTCTAAGATCCTTCAAAAATGATATATTTATTTTGATTTAACAAGACTAAAAATATGACAATTAAAAGAAACACATAAAACTAAGTAGTTTACCTTTCATCTGGGCATTGAAAAATAAATAAGTGCTTCGAATCGATTTGCATTTTTTTAAAGCGAGAATATGGTAAACTGGAGTTAATTTTGTTTAGAATAACTTGAACATTAATTTTTTTTTAGATATAAAATATAAAGGTCTTTGAAAACAGTGTTAAGGTACTGAAATTTAGAAGATAAAAATGCCAGAAAATTTGGAGTTGCATCAATTCGTGGGTGGATTACGTCCAAGTAGCACTTCCAATAGATGGCTTACAACTTTTAAATCAAAACTGGCCTGCCCTTATCTAGGAATTATTTTAGCAACGTTTTCTTCACTGTTCTTTTCATTATGCTCTGTTATTGTTAAAGGACTTGTCGATGTTAATCCCATGGAATTGGCTTCATTTCGGTAAAGATTTGTTCTACGTTTATATGCATTTGCATATGCATATAATATGCAATTTTTTTGTTTTTTTTTTGTTAATTAAATTTGATTTTATATTTACATTACGTACAAACATAAGTGTAATGCTTTTACATTTGCTGAACTTAAAAAAGAGAGACATTTATACCTTTAGTAAATTTAATTTAATATTTAATTGAATACATTTTAAGTGAAAAAAAAAAAAAAAATTTGTATGATACAGGTGGGCAGGTGCGCTTATGCATTTCTTTAAAGATAACGCCGATATACACTTGCCAATTTGTACACACAATTTTTAGGACGTTTAAGTGGGGAGAAATTATGTTGAACTCTACACACATCCTAATTTGCCAGCACAATTTAGGACTTCGTTCTAGTAGGTTATCAAGTCGCTGTTAATATCGACGAAATAAAAAATTGGAATTGTACTAACATCAACTTCGGGTGTTAAAACAAAAATAAATAAATAAATATAAGATGGACAATTTATTTTTGAAAAAACAGCAATTGTGCAAAAAATTGTGATGATCTATGGTGCTGACACTCGTATATAGGAACTAATACAGATGGAAAACTTTCCAAATTTTTGTGGTTCCAAAAACCGCTTTTGACTGATTGCCTCTATCCGTATTAATCTGTCCAAGAATTCGTGTGAATTGTCAACAATATCAATTCCCCTTACATTTTATACAAAAAAACACACATATTATTTTACTTGTAAATTGCTCTCATTCTAGCAGACCATAAGCTTGTGCAATGTATTTGTAATTTAATTATAATGAGTCAGTGAGGGTTTGCAAAAGAATTAGTAAAGTGTGCCATCTAAATTAGTTCATCTATGGCTATGATTGTTCATCTATGATTGTTTTCTTGAATGTGATTGGTCAATATAATTATTATTATTATTATTATTATTATTATTATTATTAGTATTATTATTATTACTATTATTATTATTACTATTACTATTATTATTATTATTATTATTATTATTATTATTATTATTACTATTATTATTATTACTATTATTATTATTACTATTATTATTATTACTATTATTATTATTACTATTACTATTATTATTATTATTATTATTATTATTATTATTATTATTATTATTATTATTATTATTATTATTATTATTATTATTATTATTATTATTATTATTATTATTATTATTATTATTATTATTATTATTATTATTATTATTATTATTATTATTATTATTATTATTATTATTATTATTATTATTATTATTATTATTATTATTATTATTATTATTATTATTATTATTATTATTATTATTATTATTATTATTATTATTATTATTATTATTATTATTATTATTATTATTATTATTATTATTATTATTATTATTATTATTATTATTATTATTATTATTATTATTATTATTATTATTATTATTATTATTATTATTATTATTATTATTATTATTATTATTATTATTATTATTATTATTATTATTATTATTATTATTATTATTATTATTATTATTATTATTATTATTATTATTATTATTATTATTATTATTATTATTATTATTATTATTATTATTATTATTATTATTATTATTATTATTATTATTATTATTATTATTATTATTATTATTATTATTATTATTATTATTATTATTATTATTATTATTATTATTATTATTATTATTATTATTATTATTATTATTATTATTATATTATTATTATTATTATTATTATTATTATTATTATTATTATTATTATTATTATTATTATTATTATTATTATTATTATTATTATTATTATTATTATTATTATTATTATTATTATTATTATTATTATTATTATTATTATTATTATTATTATTATTATTATTATTATTATTATTATTATTATTATTATTATTATTATTATTATTATTATTATTATTATTATTATTATTATTATTATTATTATTATTATTATTATTATTATTATTATTATTATTATTATTATTATTATTATTATTATTATTATTATTATTATTATTATTATTATTATTATTATTATTATTATTATTATTATTATTATTATTATTATTATTATTATTATTATTATTATTATTATTATTATTATTATTATTATTATTATTATTATTATTATTATTATTATTATTATTATTATTATTATTATTATTATTATTATTATTATTATTATTATTATTATTATTATTATTATTATTATTATTATTATTATTATTATTATTATTATTATTATTATTATTATTATTATTATTATTATTATTATTATTATTATTATTATTATTATTATTATTATTATTATTATTATTATTATTATTATTATTATTATTATTATTATTATTATTATTATTATTATTATTATTATTATTATTATTATTATTATTATTATTATTATTATTATTATTATTATTATTATTATTATTATTATTATTATTATTATTATTATTATTATTATTATTATTATTATTATTATTATTATTATTATTATTATTATTATTATTATTATTATTATTATTATTATTATTATTATTATTATTATTATTATTATTATTATTATTATTATTATTATTATTATTATTATTATTATTATTATTATTATTATTATTATTATTATTATTATTATTATTATTATTATTATTATTATTATTATTATTATTATTATTATTATTATTATTATTATTATTATTATTATTATTATTATTATTATTATTATTATTATTATTATTATTATTATTATTATTATTATTATTATTATTATTATTATTATTATTATTATTATTATTATTATTATTATTATTATTATTATTATTATTATTATTATTATTATTATTATTATTATTATTATTATTATTATTATTATTATTATTATTATTATTATTATTATTATTATTATTATTATTATTATTATTATTATTATTATTATTATTATTATTATTATTATTATTATTATTATTATTATTATTATTATTATTATTATTATTATTATTATTATTATTATTATTATTATTATTATTATTATTATTATTATTATTATTATTATTATTATTATTATTATTATTATTATTATTATTATTATTATTATTATTATTATTATTATTATTATTATTATTATTATTATTATTATTATTATTATTATTATTATTATTATTATTATTATTATTATTATTATTATTATTATTATTATTATTATTATTATTATTATTATTATTATTATTATTATTATTATTATTATATTATTATTATTATTATTATTATTATTATTATTATTATTATTATTATTATTATATT
>CAJSMH010000030.1:0-28822 GCA_907269105.1 Volucella inanis | reverse complement strand
AAATTTTTTATTTTTGGTGCAAAATATGACCCCCGCAGACGCTTAGTTTAGAAGATACAGCCATTTTAAAGTTTTGAAATTTTGACCGGCTATAATTAAAATTTTTTATTTTTGGTGCAAAATATGACCCCCACAGACGCTTAGTTTAGAAGATACAGCCATTTTAAAGTTTTGAAATTTTAACCGGCTGTAATACAAATTTTTTATTTTTGGTGCAAAATATGACCCCCGCAGACGCTTAGTTTAGAAGATACAGCCATTTTAAAGTTTTGAAATTTCAACCGGCTATAATTAAAATTTTTTATTTTTGGTGCAAAATATGACCCCCACAGACGCTTAGTTTAGAAGATACAGCCATTTTAAAGTTTTGAAATTTTAACCGGCTATAATTAAAATTTTTTATTTTTGGTGCAAAATATGATACAGCCATTTTAAAGTTTTGAAATTTTAACCGGCTATAATAAAAAAATTTTATTTTTGGTACAAAATATGACCCCCGCAGACGCTTAGTTTAGAAGATAGAGCCATTTTAAAGTTTTGAAATTTTAACCGGCTGTAATACAAATTTTTTATTTTTGGTGCAAAATATGACCCCCGCAGACGCTTAGTTTAGAAGATACAGCCATTTTAAAATTTTGAAATTTTAACCGGCTATAATTAAAATTTTTTATTTTTGGTGCAAAATATGACCCCCACAGACGCTTAGTTTAGAAGATACAGCCATTTTAAAGTTTTGAAATTTTAACCGGCTGTAATACAAATTTTTTATTTTTGGTGCAAAATATGACCCCCGCAGACGCTTAGTTTAGAAGATACAGCCATTTTAAAGTTTTGAAATTTTAACCGGCTGTAATACAAATTTTTTATTTTTGGTGCAAAATATGACCCCCGCAGACGCTTAGTTTAGAAGATACAGCCATTTTAAAGTTTTGAAATTTTAACCGGCTGTAATACAAATTTTTTATTTTTGGTGCAAAATATGACCCCCGCAGACGCTTAGTTTAGAAGATACAGCCATTTTAAAGTTTTGAAATTTTAACCGGCTGTAATACAAATTTTTTATTTTTGGTGCAAAATATGACCCCCGCAGACGCTTAGTTTAGAAGATACAGCCATTTTAAAGTTTTGAAATTTTAACCGGCTATAATTAAAATTTTTTATTTTTGGTGCAAAATATGACCCCCGCAGACGCTTAGTTTAGAAGATACAGCCATTTTAAAGTTTTGAAATTTTAACCGGCTGTAATACAAATTTTTTATTTTTGGTGCAAAATATGACCCCCGCAGACGCTTAGTTTAGAAGATACAGCCATTTTAAAGTTTTGAAATTTTAACCGGCTATAATTAAAATTTTTTATTTGTGGTGCAAAATATGACCCCCACAGACGCTTAGTTTAGAAGATACAGCCATTTTAAAGTTTTGAAATTTTAACCGGCTATAATTAAAATTTTTTATTTTTGGTGCAAAATATGACCCCCACAGACGCTTAGTTTAGAAGATACAGCCATTTTAAAGTTTTGAAATTTTAACCGGCTGTAATACAAATTTTTTATTTTTGGTGCAAAATATGACCCCCGCAGACGCTTAGTTTAGAAGATACAACCATTTTAAAGTTTTGAAATTTTAACCGGCTATAATTAAAATTTTTTATTTTTGGTGCAAAATATGACCCCCACAGACGCTTAGTTAAGAAGATACAGCCATTTTAAAGTTTTGAAATTTTAACCGGCTATAATTAAAATTTTTTATTTTTGGTGCAAAATATGACCCCCACAGACGCTTAGTTTAGAAGATACAGCCATTTTAAAGTTTTGAAATTTTAACCGGCTATAATTAAAATTTTTTATTTTTGGTGCAAAATATGACCCCCGCAGACGCTTAGTTTAGAAGATACAGCCATTTTAAAGTTTTGAAATTTTGACCGGCTATAATTAAAATTTTTTATTTTTGGTGCAAAATATGACCCCCACAGACGCTTAGTTTAGAAGATACAGCCATTTTAAAGTTTTGAAATTTTAACCGGCTGTAATACAAATTTTTTATTTTTGGTGCAAAATATGAGCCCCGCAGACGCTTAGTTTAGAAGATACAGCCATTTTAAAGTTTTGAAATTTTAACCGGCTATAATTAAAATTTTTTATTTTTGGTGCAAAATATGACCCCCGCAGACGCTTAGTTTAGAAGATACAGCCATTTTAAAGTTTTGAAATTTTAACAGGCTGTAATACAAATTTTTTATTTTTGGTGCAAAATATGACCCCCGCAGACGCTTAGTTTAGAAGATACAGCCATTTTAAAGTTTTGAAATTTTAACCGGCTGTAATACAAATTTTTTATTTTTGGTGCAAAATATGACCCCCGCAGACGCTTAGTTTAGAAGATACAGCCATTTTAAAGTTTTGAAATTTTAACCGGCTGTAATACAAATTTTTTATTTTTGGTGCAAAATATGACCCCCGCAGACGCTTAGTTTAGAAGATACAGCCATTTTAAAGTTTTGAAATTTTAATCGGCTGTAATACAAATTTTTTATTTTTGGTGCAAAATATGACCCCCGCAGACGCTTAGTTTAGAAGATACAGCCATTTTAAAGTTTTGAAATTTTAACCGGCTATAATTAAAATTTTTTATTTTTGGTGCAAAATATGACCCCCACAGACGCTTAGTTTAGAAGATACAGCCATTTTAAAGTTTTGAAATTTTAACCGGCTATAATTAAAATTTTTTATTTTTGGTGCAAAATATGATACAGCCATTTTAAAGTTTTGAAATTTTAACCAGCTATAATAAAAAAATTTTATTTTTGGTACAAAATATGACCCCCGCAGACGCTTAGTTTAGAAAATACAGCCATTTTAAAGTTTTGAAATTTTAACCGGCTATAATTAAAATTTTTTATTTTTGGTGCAAAATATGACCCCCACAGACGCTTAGTTTAGAAGATACAGCCATTTTAAAGTTTTGAAATTTTAACCGGCTATAATTAAAATTTTTTATTTTTGGTGCAAAATATGACCCCCACAGACGCTTAGTTTAGAAGATACAGCCATTTTAAAGTTTTGAAATTTTGACCGGCTATAATTAAAATTTTTTATTTTTGGTGCAAAATATGACCCCCGCAGACGCTTAGTTTAGAAGATACAGCCATTTTAAAGTTTTGAAATTTTAACCGGCTGTAATACAAATTTTTTATTTTTGGTGCAAAATATGACCCCCGCAGACGCTTAGTTTAGAAGACACAGCCATTTTAAAGTTTTGAAATTTTAACCGGCTGTAATACAAATTTTTTATTTTTGGTGCAAAATATGACCCCCGCAGACGCTTAGTTTAGAAGATACAGCCATTTTAAAGTTTTGAAATTTTAACCGGCTATAATTAAAATTTTTTATTTTTGGTGCAAAATATGACCCCCACAGACGCTTAGTTTAGAATTTACAGCCATTTTAAAGTTTTGAAATTTTAACCGGCTGTAATACAAATTTTTAATTTTTGGTGCAAAATATGACCCCCACAGACGCTTAGTTTAGAAGATACAGCCATTTTAAAGTTTTGAAATTTTAACCGACTGTAATACAAATTTTTTATTTTTGGTGCAAAATATGACCCCCACAGACGCTTAGTTTAGAAGATACAGCCATTTTAAAGTTTTGAAATTTTAACCGGCTGTAATACAAATTTTTTATTTGTGGTGCAAAATATGACCCCCGCAGACGCTTAGTTTAGAAGATACAGCCATTTTAAAGTTTTGAAATTTTAACCGGCTGTAATACAAATTTTTTATTTTTGGTGCAAAATATGACCCCCGCAGACGCTTAGTTTAGAAGATACAGCCATTTTAAAGTTTTGAAATTTTAACCGGCTGTAATTAAAATTTTTTATTTTTGGTGCAAAATATGACCCCCACAGACGCTTAGTTTAGAAGATACAGCCATTTTAAAGTTTTGAAATTTTAACCGGCTGTAATACAAATTTTTTATTTTTGGTGCAAAATATGACCCCCACAGACGCTTAGTTTAGAAGATACAGCCATTTTAAAGTTTTGAAATTTTGACCGGCTATAATTAAAATTTTTTATTTTTGGTGCAAAATATGACCCCCACAGACGCTTAGTTTAGAAGATACAGCCATTTTAAAGTTTTGAAATTTTAACCGGCTGTAATACAAATTTTTTATTTTTGGTGCAAAATATGACCCTCACGCTTAGTTTAGATGACACAGCCATTTTAAAGTTTCGAAATTTTAACCGGCTATAATTAAATTTTTTATTTTTGGTGCAAAATATGACCCCCGCAGACGCTTAGTTTAGAAGATACAGCCATTTTAAAGTTTTGAAATTTTAACCGGCTGTAATACAAATTTTTTATTTTTGGTGCAAAATATGACCCCCACAGACGCTTAGTTTAGAAGATACAGCCATTTTAAAGTTTTGAAATTTTAACCGGCTGTAATACAAATTTTTTATTTTTGGTGCAAAATATGACCCCCACAGACGCTTAGTTTAGAAGATACAGCCATTTTAAAGTTTTGAAATTTTAACCGGCTGTAATACAAATTTTTTATTTTTGGTGCAAAATATGACCCCCGCAGACGCTTAGTTTAGAAGATACAGCCATTTTAAAGTTTTGAAATTTCAACCGGCTGTAATACAAATTTTTTATTTTTGGTGCAAAATATGACCCCCACAGACGCTTAGTTTAGAAGATACAGCCATTTTAAAGTTTTGAAATTTTAACCGGCTGTAATACAAATTTTTTATTTTTGGTGCAAAATATGACCCCCGCAGACGCTTAGTTTAGAAGATACAGCCATTTTAAAGTTTTGAAATTTTAACCGGCTGTAATACAAATTTTTTATTTTTGGTGCAAAATATGACCCCCGCAGACGCTTAGTTTAGAAGATACAGCCATTTTAAAGTTTTGAAATTTTAACCGGCTATAATTAAAATTATTTATTTTTGGTGCAAAATATGACCCCCACAGACGCTTAGTTTAGAAGATACAGCCATTTTAAAGTTTTGAAATTTTAACCGGCTGTAATACAAATTTTTTATTTTTGGTGCAAAATATGACCCCCGCAGACGCTTAGTTTAGAAGATACAGCCATTTTAAAGTTTCGAAATTTTAACCGGCTATAATTAAAATTTTTTATTTTTGGTGCAAAATATGACCCCCACAGACGCTTAGTTTAGAAGATACAGCCATTTTAAAGTTTTGAAATTTTAACCGGCTGTAATACAAATTTTTTATTTTTGGTGCAAAATATGACCCCCGCAGACGCTTAGTTTAGAAGATGCAGCCATTTTAAAGTTTTGAAATTTTAACCGGCTGTAATACAAATTTTTTATTTTTGGTGCAAAATATGACCCTCACAGACGCTTAGTTTAGAAGATACAGCCATTTTAAAGTTTTGAAATTTTAACCGGCTATAATTAAAATTTTTTATTTTTGGTGCAAAATATGACCCCCACAGACGCTTAGTTTAGAAGATACAGCCATTTTAAAGTTTTGAAATTTTAAACGGCTATAATTAAAATTTTTTATTTTTGGTGCAAAATATGACCCCCACAGACGCTTAGTTTAGAAGATACAGCCATTCTAAAGTTTTGAAATTTTAACCGGCTATAATTAAAATTTTTTATTTTTGGTGCAAAATATGACCCCCACAGACGCTTAGTTTAGAAGCCATTTTAAAGTTTTGAAATTTTGACCGGCTATAATTAAAATTTTTTATTTTTGGTGCAAAATATGACCCCCGCAGACGCTTAGTTTAGAAGATACAGCCATTTTAAAGTTTTGAAATTTTGACCGGCTGTAACACAAATTTTTTATTTTTGGTGCAAAATATGACCCCCACAGACGCTTAGTTTAGAAGATACAGCCATTTTAAAGTTTTGAAATTTTAACCGGCTGTAATACAAATTTTTTATTTTTGGTGCAAAATATGACCCCCACAGACGCTTAGTTTAAAAGCCATTTTAAAGTTTTGAAATTTTGACCGGCTATAATTAAAATTTTTTATTTTTGGTGCAAAATATGACCCCCGCAGACGCTTAGTTTAGAAGATACAGCCATTTTAAAGTTTTGAAATTTTGACCGGCTGTAATACAAATTTTTTATTTTTGGTGCAAAATATGACCCCCGCAGACGCTTAGTTTAGAAGATACAGCCATTTTAAAGTTTCGAAATTTTAACCGGCTATAATTAAAATTTTTTATTTTTGGTGCAAAATATGACCCCCACAGACGCTTAGTTTAGAAGATACAGCCATTTTAAAGTTTTGAAATTTTAACCGGCTGTAATACAAATTTTTTATTTTTGGTGCAAAATATGACCCCCGCAGACGCTTAGTTTAGAAGATGCAGCCATTTTAAAGTTTTGAAATTTTAACCGGCTGTAATACAAATTTTTTATTTTTGGTGCAAAATATGACCCCCGCAGACGCTTAGTTTAGAAGATACAGCCATTTTAAAGTTTTGAAATTTTAACCGGCTATAATTAAAATTTTTTATTTTTGGTGCAAAATATGACCCCCACAGACGCTTAGTTTAGAAGATACAGCCATTTTAAAGTTTTGAAATTTTAACCGGCTATAATTAAAATTTTTTATTTTTGGTGCAAAATATGACCCCCCACAGACGCTTAGTTTAGAAGATACAGCCATTTTAAAGTTTTGAAATTTTAACCGGCTATAATTAAAATTTTTTATTTTTGGTGCAAAATATGACCCCCACAGACGCTTGGTTTAGAAGCCATTTTAAAGTTTTGAAATTTTGACCGGCTATAATTAAAATTTTTTATTTTTGGTGCAAAATATGACCCCCGCAGACGCTTAGTTTAGAAGATACAGCCATTTTAAAGTTTTGAAATTTTGACCGGCTGTAATACAAATTTTTTATTTTTGGTGCAAAATATGACCCCCACAGACGCTTAGTTTAGAAGATACAGCCATTTTAAAGTTTTGAAATTTTAACCGGCTGTAATACAAATTTTTTATTTTTGGTGCAAAATATGACCGACACAGACGCTTAGTTTAGAAGATACAGCCATTTTAAAGTTTTGAAATTTTGACCGGCTATAATTAAAATTTTTTATTTTTGGTGCAAAATATGACCCCCACAGACGCTTAGTTTAGAAGATACAGCCATTTTAAAGTTTTGAAATTTTAACCGGCTGTAATACAAATTTTTTATTTTTGGTGCAAAATATGACCCCCGCAGACGCTTAGTTTAGAAGATACAGCCATTTTAAAGTTTTGAAATTTCAACCGGCTGTAATACAAATTTTTTATTTTTGGTGCAAAATATGACCCCCACAGACGCTTAGTTTAGAAGATACAGCCATTTTAAAGTTTTGAAATTTTAACCGGCTGTAATACAAATTTTTTATTTTTGGTGCAAAATATGACCCCCGCAGACGCTAAGTTTAGAAGATACAGCCATTTTAAAGTTTTGAAATTTTAACCGGCTGTAATACAAATTTTTTATTTTTGGTGCAAAATATGACCCCCGCAGACGCTTAGTTTAGAAGATACAGCCATTTTAAAGTTTTGAAATTTTAACCGGCTATAATTAAAATTATTTATTTTTGGTGCAAAATATGACCCCCACAGACGCTTAGTTTAGAAGATACAGCCATTTTAAAGTTTTGAAATTTTAACCGGCTGTAATACAAATTTTTTATTTTTGGTGCAAAATATGACCCCCGCAGACGCTTAGTTTAGAAGATACAGCCATTTTAAAGTTTCGAAATTTTAACCGGCTATAATTAAAATTTTTTATTTTTGGTGCAAAATATGACCCCCACAGACGCTTAGTTTAGAAGATACAGCCATTTTAAAGTTTTGAAATTTTAACCGGCTGTAATACAAATTTTTTATTTTTGGTGCAAAATATGACCCCCGCAGACGCTTAGTTTAGAAGATGCAGCCATTTTAAAGTTTTGAAATTTTAACCGGCTGTAATACAAATTTTTTATTTTTGGTGCAAAATATGACCCTCACAGACGCTTAGTTTAGAAGATACAGCCATTTTAAAGTTTTGAAATTTTAACCGGCTATAATTAAAATTTTTTATTTTTGGTGCAAAATATGACCCCCACAGACGCTTAGTTTAGAAGATACAGCCATTTTAAAGTTTTGAAATTTTAACCGGCTATAATTAAAATTTTTTATTTTTGGTGCAAAATATGACCCCCACAGACGCTTAGTTTAGAAGATACAGCCATTCTAAAGTTTTGAAATTTTAACCGGCTATAATTAAAATTTTTTATTTTTGGTGCAAAATATGACCCCCACAGACGCTTAGTTTAGAAGCCATTTTAAAGTTTTGAAATTTTGACCGGCTATAATTAAAATTTTTTATTTTTGGTGCAAAATATGACCCCCGCAGACGCTTAGTTTAGAAGATACAGCCATTTTAAAGTTTTGAAATTTTGACCGGCTGTAATACAAATTTTTTATTTTTGGTGCAAAATATGACCCCCACAGACGCTTAGTTTAGAAGATACAGCCATTTTAAAGTTTTGAAATTTTAACCGGCTATAATACAAATTTTTTATTTTTGGTGCAAAATATGACCCCCACAGACGCTTAGTTTAAAAGCCATTTTAAAGTTTTGAAATTTTGACCGGCTATAATTAAAATTTTTTATTTTTGGTGCAAAATATGACCCCCGCAGACGCTTAGTTTAGAAGATACAGCCATTTTAAAGTTTTGAAATTTTGACCGGCTGTAATACAAATTTTTTATTTTTGGTGCAAAATATGACCCCCGCAGACGCTTAGTTTAGAAGATACAGCCATTTTAAAGTTTCGAAATTTTAACCGGCTATAATTAAAATTTTTTATTTTTGGTGCAAAATATGACCCCCACAGACGCTTAGTTTAGAAGATACAGCCATTTTAAAGTTTTGAAATTTTAACCGGCTGTAATACAAATTTTTTATTTTTGGTGCAAAATATGACCCCCGCAGACGCTTAGTTTAGAAGATGCAGCCATTTTAAAGTTTTGAAATTTTAACCGGCTGTAATACAAATTTTTTATTTTTGGTGCAAAATATGACCCCCGCAGACGCTTAGTTTAGAAGATACAGCCATTTTAAAGTTTTGAAATTTTAACCGGCTATAATTAAAATTTTTTATTTTTGGTGCAAAATATGACCCCCACAGACGCTTAGTTTAGAAGATACAGCCATTTTAAAGTTTTGAAATTTTAACCGGCTATAATTAAAATTTTTTATTTTTGGTGCAAAATATGACCCCCACAGACGCTTAGTTTAGAAGATACAGCCATTTTAAAGTTTTGAAATTTTAACCGGCTATAATTAAAATTTTTTATTTTTGGTGCAAAATATGACCCCCACAGACGCTTAGTTTAGAAGCCATTTTAAAGTTTTGAAATTTTGACCGGCTATAATTAAAATTTTTTATTTTTGGTGCAAAATATGACCCCCGCAGACGCTTAGTTTAGAAGATACAGCCATTTTAAAGTTTTGAAATTTTGACCGGCTGTAATACAAATTTTTTATTTTTGGTGCAAAATATGACCCCCACAGACGCTTAGTTTAGAAGATACAGCCATTTTAAAGTTTTGAAATTTTAACCGGCTGTAATACAAATTTTTTATTTTTGGTGCAAAATATGACCGACACAGACGCTTAGTTTAGAAGATACAGCCATTTTAAAGTTTTGAAATTTTGACCGGCTATAATTAAAATTTTTTATTTTTGGTGCAAAATATGACCCCCACAGACGCTTAGTTTAGAAGATACAGCCATTTTAAACTTTTGAAATTTTAACCGGCTATAATTAAAATTTTTTATTTTTGGTGCAAAATATGACCCCCACAGACGCTTAGTTTAGAAGATACAGCCATTTTAAAGTTTTGAAATTTTGACCGGCTATAATTAAAATTTTTTATTTTTGGTGCAAAATATGACCCCCACAGACGCTTAGTTTAGAAGATACAGCCATTTTAGAGTTTTGAAATTTTGACCGGCTGTAATACAAATTTTTTATTTTTGGTGCAAAATATGACCCCCGCAGGCGCTTAGTTTAGAAGATACAGCCATTTTAAAGTTTTGAAATTTTAACCGGCTGTAATATAAATTTTTTATTTTTGGTGCAAAATATGACCCCCACAGACGCTTAGTTTAGAAGATACAGCCATTTTAAAGTTTTGAAATTTTAACCGGCTGTAATACAAATTTTTTATTTTTGGTGCAAAATATGACCCTCACAGACGCTTAGTTTAGAAGATACAGCCATTTTAAAGTTTCGAAATTTTAACCGGCTATAATTAAAATTTTTTATTTTTGGTGCAAAATATGACCCCCACAGACGCTTAGTTTAGAAGATACAGCCATTTTAAAGTTTTGAAATTCTGACCGGCTGTAATACAAATTTTTTATTTTTGGTGCAAAATATGACCCCCGCAGACGCTTAGTTTAGAAGATACAGCCATTTTAAAGTTTTGAAATTTTAACCGGCTGTAATACAAATTTTTTATTTTTGGTGCAAAATATGACCCCCGCAGACGCTTAGTTTAGAAGATACAGCCATTTTAAAGTTTTGAAATTTTGACCGGCTATAATTAAAATTTTTTATTTTTGGTGCAAAATATGACCCCCACAGACGCTTAGTTTAGAAGATACAGCCATTTTAAAGTTTTGAAATTTTAACCGGCTGTAATTAAAATTTTTTATTTTTGGTGCAAAATATGACCCCCACAGACGCTTAGTTTAGAAGATACAGCCATTTTAAAGTTTTGAAATTTTGACCGGCTGTAATACAAATTTTTTATTTTTGGTGCAAAATATGACCCCCGCAGACGCTTAGTTTAGAAGATACAGCCATTTTAAAGTTTTGAAATTTTAGCCGGCTGTAATACAAATTTTTTATTTTTGGTGCAAAATATGACCCCCGCAGACGCTTAGTTTAGAAGATACAGCCATTTTAAAGTTTCGAAATTTTGACCGGCTATAATTAAAATTTTTTATTTTTGGTGCAAAATATGACCCCCACAGACGCTTAGTTTAGAAGATACAGCCATTTTAAAGTTTTGAAATTTTAACCGGCTGTGATACAAATTTTTTATTTTTGGTGCAAAATATGACCCCCGCAGACGCTTAGTTAAGAAGATACAGCCATTTTAAAGTTTTGAAATTTTAACCGGCTGTAATACAAATTTTTTATTTTTGGTGCAAAATATGACCCCAAAATACAGCCATTTTAAAGTTTTGAAATTTTAACCGGCTATAATTAAAATTTTTTATTTTTGGTGCAAAATATGACCCCCACAGACGCTTAGTTTAGAAGATACAGCCATTTTAAAGTTTTTTGGTGCAAAATATGACCCCCACAGACGCTTAGTTTAGAAGATACAGCCATTTTAAAGTTTTGAAATTTTGACCGGCTATAATTAAAATTTTTTATTTTTGGTGCAAAATATGACCCCCACAGACGCTTAGTTTAGAAGATACAGCCATTTTAAAGTTTTGAAATTTTAACCGGCTATAATTAAAATTTTTTATTTTTGGTGCAAAATATGACCCCCACAGACGCTTAGTTTAGAAGATACAGCCATTTTAAAGTTTTGAAATTTTGACCGGCTATAATTAAAATTTTTTATTTTTGGTGCAAAATATGACCCCCACAGACGCTTAGTTTAGAAGATACAGCCATTTTAAAGTTTTGAAATTTTAACCGGCTGTAATACAAATTTTTTATTTTTGGTGCAAAATATGACCCCCGCAGACGCTTAGTTTAGAAGATACAGCCATTTTAAAGTTTCGAAATTTTAACCGGCTATAATTAAAATTTTTTATTTTTGGTGCAAAATATGACCCCCACAGACGCTTAGTTTAGAAGATACAGCCATTTTAAAGTTTCGAAATTTTGACCGGCTATAATTAAAATTTTTTATTTTTGGTGCAAAATATGACCCCCACAGACGCTTAGTTTAGAAGATACAGCCATTTTTAAGTTTTGAAATTTTAACCGGCTGTAATACAAATTTTTTATTTTTGGTGCAAAATATGACCCCCGCAGACACTTAGTTTAGAAGATACAGCCATTTTAAAGTTTTGAAATTTTAACCGGCTGTAATACAAATTTTTTATTTTTGGTGCAAAATATGACCCCCGCAGACGCTTAGTTTAGAAGATACAGCCATTTTAAAGTTTTGAAATTTTAACCGGCTATAATTAAAATTTTTTATTTTTGGTACAAAATATGACCCCCACAGACGCTTAGTTTAGAAGATACAGCCATTTTAAAGTTTTGAAATTTTAACCGGCTGTAATACAAATTTTTTATTTTTGGTGCAAAATATGACCCCCACAGACGCTTAGTTTAGAAGATACAGCCATTTTAAAGTTTTGAAATTTTGACCGGCTATAATTAAAATTTTTTATTTTTGGTGCAAAATATGACCCCCACAGACGCTTAGTTTAGAAGATACAGCCATTTTAAAGTTTCGAAATTTTGACCGGCTATAATTAAAATTTTTTATTTTTGGTGCAAAATATGACCCCCACAGACGCTTAGTTTAGAAGATACAGCCATTTTAAAGTTTTGAAATTTTAACCGGCTATAATTAAAATTTTTTATTTTTGGTGCAAAATATGACCCCCACAGACGCTTAGTTTAGAAGATACAGCCATTTTAAAGTTTTGAAATTTTGACCGGCTATAATTAAAATTTTTTATTTTTGGTGCAAAATATGACCCCCACAGACGCTTAGTTTAGAAGATACAGCCATTTTAAAGTTTTGAAATTTTAACCGGCTGTAATACAAATTTTTTATTTTCGGTGCAAAATATGACCCCCGCAGACGCTTAGTTTAGAAGATACAGCCATTTTAAAGTTTCGAAATTTTAACCGGCTATAATTAAAATTTTTTATTTTTGGTGCAAAATATGACCCCCACAGACGCTTAGTTTAGAAGATACAGCCATTTTAAAGTTTCGAAATTTTGACCGGCTATAATTAAAATTTTTTATTTTTGGTGCAAAATATGACCCCCACAGACGCTTAGTTTAGAAGATACAGCCATATTTAAGTTTTGAAATTTTAACCGGCTGTAATACAAATTTTTTATTTTTGGTGCAAAATATGACCCCCGCAGACGCTTAGTTTAGAAGATACAGCCATTTTAAAGTTTTGAAATTTTAACCGGCTGTAATACAAATTTTTTATTTTTGGTGCAAAATATGACCCCCGCAGACGCTTAGTTTAGAAGATACAGCCATTTTAAAGTTTTGAAATTTTAACCGGCTATAATTAAAATTTTTTATTTTTGGTGCAAAATATGACCCCCACAGACGCTTAGTTTAGAAGATACAGCCATTTTAAAGTTTTGAAATTTTAACCGGCTGTAATACAAATTTTTTATTTTTGGTGCAAAATATGACCCCCACAGACGCTTAGTTTAGAAGATACAGCCATTTTAAAGTTTTGAAATTTTGACCGGCTATAATTAAAATTTTTTATTTTTGGTGCAAAATATGACCCCCACAGACGCTTAGTTTAGAAGATACAGCCATTTTAAAGTTTTGAAATTTTAACCGGCTATAATTAAAATTTTTTATTTTTGGTGCAAAATATGACCCCCACAGACGCTTAGTTTAGAAGATACAGCCATTTTAAAGTTTCGAAATTTTGACCGGCTATAATTAAAATTTTTTATTTTTGGTGCAAAATATGACCCCCACAGACGCTTAGTTTAGAAGATACAGTTATTTTAAAGTTTTGAAATTTTAACCGGCTGTAATACAAATTTTTTATTTTTGGTGCAAAATATGACCCCCGCAGACGCTTAGTTTAGAAGACACAGCCATTTTAAAGTTTTGAAATTTTAACCGGCTGTAATACAAATTTTTTATTTTTGGTGCAAAATATGACCCCCGCAGACGCTTAGTTTAGAAGATACAGCCATTTTAAAGTTTTGAAATTTTAACCGGCTATAATTAAAATTTTTTATTTTTGGTGCAAAATATGACCAACACAGACGCTTAGTTTAGAATTTACAGCCATTTTAAAGTTTTGAAATTTTAACCGGCTGTAATACAAATTTTTAATTTTTGGTGCAAAATATGACCCCCACAGACGCTTAGTTTAGAAGATACAGCCATTTTAAAGTTTTGAAATTTTGACCGGCTATAATTAAAATTTTTTATTTTTGGTGCAAAATATGACCACCACAGACGCTTATTTTAGAAGATACAGCCATTTTAAAGTTTTGAAATTTTAACCGGCTGTAATACAAATTTTTTATTTTTGGTGCAAAATATGACCCCCGCAGACGCTTAGTTTAGAAGATACAGCCATTTTAAAATTTTGAAATTTTAACCGGCTGTAATACAAATTTTTTATTTTTGGTGCAAAATATGACCCCCACAGTTAGTTTAGAAGATACAGCCATTTTAAAGTTTTGAAATTTTAACCGGCTGTAATACAAATTTTTTATTTTTGGTGCAAAATATGACCCCCGCAGACGCTTAGGTTAGAAGATACAGCCATTTTAAAGTTTTGAAATTTTAACCGGCTGTAATACAAATTTTTTATTTTTGGTGCAAAATATGACCCCCACAGACGCTTAGTTTAGAAGATACAGCCATTTTAAAGTTTTGAAATTTTAACCGGCTGTAATACAAATTTTTTATTTTTGGTGCAAAATATGACCCCCGCAGACGCTTAGTTTAGAAGAGACAGCCATTTTAAAGTTTTGAAATTTTAACCGGCTGTAATACAAATTTTTTATTTTTGGTGCAAAATATGACCCCCGCAGACGCTTAGTTTAGAAGATACAGCCATTTTAAAGTTTTGAAATTTTAACCGGCTATAATTAAAATTTTTTATTTTTGGTGCAAAATATGACCCCCACAGACGCTTAGTTTAGAAGATACAGCCATTTTAAAGTTTTGAAATTTTAACCGGCTGTAATACAAATTTTTTATTTTTGGTGCAAAATATGACCCCCGCAGACGCTTAGTTTAGAAGATACAGCCATTTTAAAGTTTTGAAATTTTAACCGGCTATAATTAAAATTTTTTATTTTTGGTGCAAAATATGACCCCCACAGACGCTTAGTTTAGAAGATACAGCCATTTTAAAGTTTTGAAATTTTGACCGGCTATAATTAAAATTTTTTATTTTTGGTGCAAAATATGACCCCCACAGACGCTTAGTTTGGAAGATACAGCCATTTTAAAGTTTTGAAATTTTAACCGGCTATAATTAAAATTTTTTATTTTTGGTGCAAAATATGACCCCCACAGACGCTTAGTTTAGAAGATACAGCCATTTTAAAGTTTTGAAATTTTGACCGGCTATAATTAAAATTTTTTATTTTTGGTGCAAAATATGACCCCCGCAGACGCTTAGTTTAGAAGATACAGCCATTTTAAAGTTTTGAAATTTTAACCGGCTGTAATACAAATTTTTTATTTTTGGTGCAAAATATGACCCTCACAGACGCTTAGTTTAGAAGATACAGTCATTTTAAAGTTTCGAAATTTTAACCGGCTATAATTAAAATTTTAATTTTTGGTGCAAAATATGACCCCCACAGACGCTTAGTTTAGAAGATACAGCCATTTTAAAGTATTGAAATTTTGACCGGCTGTAATACAAATTTTTTATTTTTGGTGCAAAATATGACCCTCACAGACGCTTAGTTTAGAAGATACAGCCATTTTAAAGTTTTGAAATTTTAACCGGCTGTAATACAAATTTTTTATTTTTGGTGCAAAATATGACCCCCGCAGACGCTTAGTTTAGAAGATACAGCCATTTTAAAGTTTTGAAATTTTGACCGGCTATAATTAAAATTTTTTATTTTTGGTGCAAAATATGACCCCCGCAGACGCTTAGTTTAGAAGATACAGCCATTTTAAAGTTTTGAAATTTTAACCGGCTGTAATACAAATTTTTTATTTTTGGTGCAAAATATGACCCTCACAGACGCTTAGTTTAGAAGATACAGTCATTTTAACGTTTCGAAATTTTAACCGGCTATAATTAAAATTTTAATTTTTGGTGCAAAATATGACCCCCACAGACGCTTAGTTTAGAAGATACAGCCATTTTAAAGTTTTGAAATTTTAACCGGCTGTAATACAAATTTTTTATTTTTGGTGCAAAATATGACCCCCGCAGACTCTTAGTTTAGAAGATACAGCCATTTTAAAGTTTTGAAATTTTAACCGGCTGTAATACAAATTTTTTATTTTTGGTGCAAAATATGACCCCCACAGACGCTTAGTTTAGAAGATACAGCCATTTTAAAGTTTTGAAATTTTGACCGGCTATAATTAAAATTTTTTATTTTTGGTGCAAAATATGACCCCCGCAGACGCTTAGTTTAGAAGATACAGCCATTTTAAAGTTTTGAAATTTTAACCGGCTGTAATACAAATTTTTTATTTTTGGTGCAAAATATGACCCCCGCAGGCGCTTAGTTTAGAAGATACAGCCATTTTAAAGTTTTGAAATTTTAACCGGCTATAATTAAAATTTTTTATTTTTGGTGCAAAATATGACCCCCACAGACGCTTAGTTTAGAAGATACAGCCATTTTAAAGTTTTGAAATTTTAACCGGCTGTAATACAAATTTTTTATTTTTGGTGCAAAATATGACCCCCGCAGACGCTTAGTTTAGAAGATACAGCCATTTTAAAGTTTCGAAATTTTAACCGGCTATAATTAAAATTTTTTATTTTTGGTGCAAAATATGACCCCCACAGACGCTTAGTTTAGAAGATACAGCCATTTTAAAGTTTTGAAATTTTAACCGGCTGTAATACAAATTTTTTATTTTTGGTGCAAAATATGACCCCCGCAGACGCTTAGTTTAGAAGATACAGCCATTTTAAAGTTTCGAAATTTTGACCGGCTATAATTAAAATTTTTTATTTTTGGTGCAAAATATGACCCCCAGAGACGCTTAGTTTATAAGATACAGCCATTTTAAAGTTTTGAAATTTTAACCGGCTGTAATACAAATTTTTTATTTTTGGTGCAAAACATGACCCCCGCAGACGCTTAGTTTAGAAGATGCAGCCATTTTAAAGTTTTGAAATTTTAACCGGCTGTAATACAAATTTTTTATTTTTGGTGCATAATATGACCCCCGCAGACGCTTAGTTTAGAAGATACAGCCATTTTAAAGTTTTGAAATTTTAACCGGCTATAATTAAAATTTTTTATTTTTGGTGCAAAATATGACCCCCACAGACGCTTAGTTTAGAAGATACAGCCATTTTAAAGTTTTGAAATTTTAACCGGCTGTAATACAAATTTTTTATTTTTGGTGCAAAATATGACCCCCACAGACGCTTAGTTTAGAAGATACAGCCATTTTAAAGTTTTGAAATTTTGACCGGCTATAATTAAATTTTTTTATTTTTGGTGCAAAATATGACCCCCACAGACGCTTAGTTTAGAAGATACAGCCATTTTAAAGTTTTGAAATTTTAACCGGCTATAATTAAAATCTTTAATTTTTGGTGCAAAATATGACCCCCACAGACGCTTAGTTTAGAAGATACAGCCATTTTAAAGTTTTGAAATTTTGACCGGCTATAATTAAATTTTTTTATTTTTGGTGCAAAATATGGCCACCGCAGACGCTTAGTTTAGAAGATACAGCCATTTTAAAGTTTTGAAATTTTAACCGGCTGTAATACACATTTTTTATTTTTGGTGCAAAATATGACCCCCACAGACGCTTAGTTTAGAAGATACAGCCATTTTAAAGTTTTGAAATTTTGACCGGCTGTAATACAAATTTTTTATTTTTGGTGCAAAATATGACCCCCGCAGACGCTTAGTTTAGAAGATACAGCCATTTTAAAGTTTTGAAATTTTAACCGGCTGTATTACAAATTTTTTATTTTTGGTGCAAAATATGACCCCCACAGACGCTTAGTTTAGAAGATACAGCCATTTTAAAGTTTTGAAATTTTGACCGGCTATAATTAAAATTTTTTATTTTTGGTGCAAAATATGACCCCCACAGACGCTTAGTTTAGAAGATACAGCCATTTTAAAGTTTTGAAATTTTGACCGGCTGTAATACAAATTTTTTATTTTTGGTGCAAAATATGACCCCCGCAGACGCTTAGTTTAGAAGATACAGCCATTTTAAAGTTTTGAAATTTTAACCGGCTGTAATACAAATTTTTTATTTTTGGTGCAAAATATGACCCCCGCAGACGCTTAGTTTAGAAGATACAGCCATTTTAAAGTTTCGAAATTTTGACCGGCTATAATTAAAATTTTTTATTTTTGGTGCAAAATATGACCCCCACAGACGCTTAGTTTATAAGATACAGCCATTTTAAAGTTTTGAAATTTTAACCGGCTGTAATACAAATTTTTTATTTTTGGTGCAAAATATGACCCCCGCAGACGCTTAGTTTAGAAGATGCAGCCATTTTAAAGTTTTGAAATTTTAACCGGCTGTAATACAAATTTTTTATTTTTGGTGCATAATATGACCCCCGCAGACGCTTAGTTTAGAAGATACAGCCATTTTAAAGTTTTGAAATTTTAACCGGCTATAATTAAAATTTTTTATTTTTGGTGCAAAATATGACCCCCACAGACGCTTAGTTTAGAAGATACAGCCATTTTAAAGTTTTGAAATTTTAACCGGCTGTAATACAAATTTTTTATTTTTGGTGCAAAATATGACCCCCACAGACGCTTAGTTTAGAAGATACAGCCATTTTAAAGTTTTGAAATTTTGACCGGCTATAATTAAAATTTTTTATTTTTGGTGCAAAATATGACCCCCACAGACGCTTAGTTTAGAAGATACAGCCATTTTAAAGTTTTGAAATTTTAACCGGCTATAATTAAAATCTTTAATTTTTGGTGCAAAATATGACCCCCACAGATGCTTAGTTTAGAAGATACAGCCATTTTAAAGTTTTGAAATTTTGACCGGCTATAATTAAATTTTTTTATTTTTGGTGCAAAATATGGCCACCGCAGACGCTTAGTTTAGAAGATACAGCCATTTTAAAGTTTTGAAATTTTAACCGGCTGTAATACACATTTTTTATTTTTGGTGCAAAATATGACCCCCACAGACGCTTAGTTTAGAAGATACAGCCATTTTAAAGTTTTGAAATTTTGACCGGCTGTAATACAAATTTTTTATTTTTGGTGCAAAATATGACCCCCGCAGACGCTTAGTTTAGAAGATACAGCCATTTTAAAGTTTTGAAATTTTAACCGGCTGTATTACAAATTTTTTATTTTTGGTGCAAAATATGACCCCCACAGACGCTTAGTTTAGAAGATACAGCCATTTTAAAGTTTTGAAATTTTGACCGGCTGTAATACAAATTTTTTATTTTTGGTGCAAAATATGACCCCCGCAGACGCTTAGTTTAGAAGATACAGCCATTTTAAAGTTTTGAAATTTTAACCGGCTGTAATACAAATTTTTTATTTTTGGTGCAAAATATGACCCCCGCAGACGCTTAGTTTAGAAGATACAGCCATTTTAAAGTTTTGAAATTTTAACCGGCTATAATTAAAATTTTTTATTTTTGGTGCAAAATATGACCCCCACAGACGCTTAGTTAAGAAGATACAGCCATTTTAAAGTTTTGAAATTTTAACCGGCTATAATTAAAATTTTTTATTTTTGGTGCAAAATATGACCCCCACAGACGCTTAGTTTAGAAGATACAGCCATTCTAAAGTTTTGAAATTTTGACCGGCTATAATTAAAATTTTTTATTTTTGGTGCAAAATATGACCCCCGCAGACGCTTAGTTTAGAAGATACAGCCATTTTAAAGTTTTGAAATTTTAACCGGCTGTAATACAAATTTTTTATTTTTGGTGCAAAATATGACCCTCACAGACGCTTAGTTTAGAAGATACAGCCATTTTAAAGTTTCGAAATTTTAACCGGCTATAATTAAAATTTTTTATTTTTGGTGCAAAATATGACCCCCACAGACGCTTAGTTTAGAAGATACAGCCATTTTAAAGTTTTGAAATTTTGACCGGCTGTAATACAAATTTTTTATTTTTGGTGCAAAATATGACCCCCGCAGACGCTTAGTTTAGAAGATACAGCCATTTTAAAGTTTTGAAATTTTAACCGGCTGTAATACAAATTTTTTATTTTTGGTGCAAAATATGACCCCCGCAGAAGCTTAGTTTAGAAGATACAGCCATTTTAAAGTTTCGAAATTTTGACCGGCTATAATTAAAATTTTTTATTTTTGGTGCAAAATATGACCCCCACAGACGCTTAGTTTAGAAGATACAGCCATTTTAAAGTTTTGAAATTTTAACCGGCTGTAATACAAATTTTTAATTTTTGGTGCAAAATATGACCCCCACAGACGCTTAGTTTAGAAGATACAGCCATTTTAAAGTTTTGAAATTTTGACCGGCTATAATTAAAATTTTTTATTTTTGGTGCAAAATATGACCACCACAGACGCTTATTTTAGAAGATACAGCCATTTTAAAGTTTTGAAATTTTAACCGGCTGTAATACAAATTTTTTATTTTTGGTGCAAAATATGACCCCCACAGACGCTTAGTTTAGAAGATACAGCCATTTTAAAGTTTTGAAATTTTAACCGGCTGTAATACAAATTTTTTATTTTTGGTGCAAAATATGACCCCCGCAGACGCTTAGTTTAGAAGATACAGCCATTTTAAAGTTTTGAAATTTTAACCGGCTGTAATACAAATTTTTTATTTTTGGTGCAAAATATGACCCCCACAGACGCTTAGTTTAGAAGATACAGCCATTTTAAAGTTTTGAAATTTTAACCGGCTGTAATACAAATTTTTTATTTTTGGTGCAAAATATGACCCCCGCAGACGCTTAGTTTAGAAGATACAGCCATTTTAAAGTTTTGAAATTTTAACCGGCTGTAATACAAATTTTTTATTTTTGGTGCAAAATATGACCCCCGCAGACGCTTAGTTTAGAAGATACAGCCATTTTAAAGTTTTGAAATTTTAACCGGCTATAATTAAAATTTTTTATTTTTGGTGCAAAATATGACCCCCACAGACGCTTAGTTTAGAAGATACAGCCATTTTAAAGTTTTGAAATTTTAACCGGCTGTAATACAAATTTTTTATTTTTGGTGCAAAATATGACCCCCACAGACGCTTAGTTTAGAAGATACAGCCATTTTAAAGTTTTGAAATTTTGACCGGCTATAATTAAAATTTTTTATTTTTGGTGCAAAATATGACCCCCACAGACGCTTAGTTTGGAAGATACAGCCATTTTAAAGTTTTGAAATTTTAACCGGCTATAATTAAAATTTTTTATTTTTAGTGCAAAATATGACCCCCACAGACGCTTAGTTTAGAAGATACAGCCATTTTAAAGTTTTGAAATTTTGACCGGCTATAATTAAAATTTTTTATTTTTGGTGCAAAATATGACCCCCGCAGACGCTTAGTTTAGAAGATACAGCCATTTTAAAGTTTTGAAATTTTAACCGGCTGTAATACAAATTTTTTATTTTTGGTGCAAAATATGACCCTCACAGACGCTTAGTTTAGAAGATACAGTCATTTTAAAGTTTCGAAATTTTAACCGGCTATAATTAAAATTTTAATTTTTGGTGCAAAATATGACCCCCACAGACGCTTAGTTTAGAAGATACAGCCATTTTAAAGTATTGAAATTTTGACCGGCTGTAATACAAATTTTTTATTTTTGGTGCAAAATATGACCCCCGCAGACGCTTAGTTTAGAAGATACAGCCATTTTAAAGTTTTGAAATTTTAACCGGCTGTAATACAAATTTTTTATTTTTGGTGCAAAATATGACCCCCACAGACGCTTAGTTTAGAAGATACAGCCATTTTAAAGTTTTGAAATTTTAACCGGCTGTAATACAAATTTTTTATTTTTGGTGCAAAATATGACCCCCGCAGACGCTTAGTTTAGAAGATACAGCCATTTTAAAGTTTTGAAATTTTAACCGGCTGTAATACAAATTTTTTATTTTTGGTGCAAAATATGACCCCCACAGACGCTTAGTTTAGAAGATACAGCCATTTTAAAGTTTTGAAATTTTGACCGGCTATAATTAAAATTTTTTATTTTTGGTGCAAAATATGACCACCACAGACGCTTATTTTAGAAGATACAGCCATTTTAAAGTTTTGAAATTTTAACCGGCTGTAATACAAATTTTTTATTTTTGGTGCAAAATATGACCCCCGCAGACGCTTAGTTTAGAAGATACAGCCATTTTAAAGTTTTGAAATTTTAACCGGCTGTAATACAAATTTTTTATTTTTGGTGCAAAATATGACCCCCACAGACGCTTAGTTTAGAAGATACAGCCATTTTAAAGTTTTGAAATTTTAACCGGCTGTAATACAAATTTTTTATTTTTGGTGCAAAATATGACCCCCGCAGACGCTTAGTTTAGAAGATACAGCCATTTTAAAGTTTCGAAATTTTGACCGGCTATAATTAAAATTTTTTATTTTTGGTGCAAAATATGACCCCCACAGACGCTTAGTTTAGAAGATACAGTTATTTTAAAGTTTTGAAATTTTAACCGGCTGTAATACAAATTTTTTATTTTTGGTGCAAAATATGACCCCCGCAGACGCTTAGTTTAGAAGACACAGCCATTTTAAAGTTTTGAAATTTTAACCGGCTGTAATACAAATTTTTTATTTTTGGTGCAAAATATGACCCCCGCAGACGCTTAGTTTAGAAGATACAGCCATTTTAAAGTTTTGAAATTTTAACCGGCTATAATTAAAATTTTTTATTTTTGGTGCAAAATATGACCCCCACAGACGCTTAGTTTAGAATTTACAGCCATTTTAAAGTTTTGAAATTTTAACCGGCTGTAATACAAATTTTTAATTTTTGGTGCAAAATATGACCCCCACAGACGCTTAGTTTAGAAGATACAGCCATTTTAAAGTTTTGAAATTTTGACCGGCTATAATTAAAATTTTTTATTTTTGGTGCAAAATATGACCACCACAGACGCTTATTTTAGAAGATACAGCCATTTTAAAGTTTTGAAATTTTAACCGGCTGTAATACAAATTTTTTATTTTTGGTGCAAAATATGACCCCCGCAGACGCTTAGTTTAGAAGATACAGCCATTTTAAAATTTTGAAATTTTAACCGGCTGTAATACAAATTTTTTATTTTTGGTGCAAAATATGACCCCCACAGTTAGTTTAGAAGATACAGTTATACAAATTTTTTATTTTTGGTGCAAAATATGACCCCCGCAGACGCTTAGTTTAGAAGATACAGCCATTTTAAAGTTTTGAAATTTTAACCGGCTATAATTAAAATTTTTTATTTTTGGTGCAAAATATGACCCCACAGACGCTTAGTTTAGAAGATACAGCCATTTTAAAGTTTTGAAATTTTAACCGGCTGTAATACAAATTTTTTATTTTTGGTTCAAAATATGACCCCCGCAGACGCTTAGTTTAGAAGCCATTTTAAAGTTTTGAAATTTTAACCGGCTGTAATACAAATTTTTTATTTTTGGTGCAAAATATGACCCCCACAGACGCTTAGTTTAGAAGATACAGCCATTTTAAAGTTTTGAAATTTTGACCGGCTATAATTAAAATTTTTTATTTTTGGTGCAAAATATGACCCCCACAGACGCTTATTTTAGAAGATACAGCCATTTTAAAGTTTTGAAATTTTAACCGGCTGTAATACAAATTTTTTATTTTTGGTGCAAAATATGACCCCCGCAGACGCTTAGTTTAGAAGATACAGCCATTTTAAAGTTTTGAAATTTTAACCGGCTGTAATACAAATTTTTTATTTTTGGTGCAAAATATGACCCCCACAGACGCTTAGTTTAGAAGATACAGCCATTTTAAAGTTTCGAAATTTTGACCGGCTATAATTAAAATTTTTTATTTTTGGTGCAAAATATGACCCCCACAGACGCTTAGTTTAGAAGATACAGTTATTTTAAAGTTTTGAAATTTTAACCGGCTGTAATACAAATTTTTTATTTTTGGTGCAAAATATGACCCCCGCAGACGCTTAGTTTAGAAGACACAGCCATTTTAAAGTTTTGAAATTTTAACCGGCTGTAATACAAATTTTTTATTTTTGGTGCAAAATATGACCCCCGCAGACGCTTAGTTTAGAAGATACAGCCATTTTAAAGTTTTGAAATTTTAACCGGCTATAATTAAAATTTTTTATTTTTGGTGCAAAATATGACCCCCACAGACGCTTAGTTTAGAATTTACAGCCATTTTAAAGTTTTGAAATTTTAACCGGCTGTAATACAAATTTTTAATTTTTGGTGCAAAATATGACCCCCACAGACGCTTAGTTTAGAAGATACAGCCATTTTAAAGTTTTGAAATTTTGACCGGCTATAATTAAAATTTTTTATTTTTGGTGCAAAATATGACCACCACAGACGCTTATTTTAGAAGATACAGCCATTTTAAAGTTTTGAAATTTTAACCGGCTGTAATACAAATTTTTTATTTTTGGTGCAAAATATGACCCCCGCAGACGCTTAGTTTAGAAGATACAGCCATTTTAAAATTTTGAAATTTTAACCGGCTGTAATACAAATTTTTTATTTTTGGTGCAAAATATGACCCCCACAGTCAGTTTAGAAGATACAGCCATTTTAAAGTTTTGAAATTTTAACCGGCTGTAATACAAATTTTTTATTTTTGGTGCAAAATATGACCCCCGCAGACGCTTAGGTTAGAAGATACAGCCATTTTAAAGTTTTGAAATTTTAACCGGCTGTAATACAAATTTTTTATTTTTGGTGCAAAATATGACCCCCACAGACGCTTAGTTTAGAAGATACAGCCATTTTAAAGTTTTGAAATTTTAACCGGCTGTAATACAAATTTTTTATTTTTGGTGCAAAATATGACCCCCGCAGACGCTTAGTTTAGAAGAGACAGCCATTTTAAAGTTTTGAAATTTTAACCGGCTGTAATACAAATTTTTTATTTTTGGTGCAAAATATGACCCCCGCAGACGCTTAGTTTAGAAGATACAGCCATTTTAAAGTTTTGAAATTTTAACCGGCTATAATTAAAATTTTTTATTTTTGGTGCAAAATATGACCCCCACAGACGCTTAGTTTAGAAGATACAGCCATTTTAAAGTTTTGAAATTTTAACCGGCTGTAATACAAATTTTTTATTTTTGGTTCAAAATATGACCCCCGCAGACGCTTAGTTTAGAAGATACAGCCATTTTAAAGTTTTGAAATTTTAACCGGCTGTCATACAAATTTTTTATTTTTGGTGCAAAATATGACCCCCACAGACGCTTAGTTTAGAAGATACAGCCATTTTAAAGTTTTGAAATTTTGACCGGCTATAATTAAAATTTTTTATTTTTGGTGCAAAATATGACCCCCACAGACGCTTAGTTTGGAAGATACAGCCATTTTAAAGTTTTGAAATTTTAACCGGCTATAATTAAAATTTTTTATTTTTGGTGCAAAATATGACCCCCACAGACGCTTAGTTTAGAAGATACAGCCATTTTAAAGTTTTGAAATTTTGACCGGCTATAATTAAAATTTTTTATTTTTGGTGCAAAATATGACCCCCGCAGACGCTTAGTTTAGAAGATACAGCCATTTTAAAGTTTTGAAATTTTAACCGGCTGTAATACAAATTTTTTATTTTTGGTGCAAAATATGACCCTCACAGACGCTTAGTTTAGAAGATACAGTCATTTTAAAGTTTCGAAATTTTAACCGGCTATAATTAAAATTTTAATTTTTGGTGCAAAATATGACCCCCACAGACGCTTAGTTTAGAAGATACAGCCATTTTAAAGTATTGAAATTTTGACCGGCTGTAATACAAATTTTTTATTTTTGGTGCAAAATATGACCCTCACAGACGCTTAGTTTAGAAGATACAGCCATTTTAAAGTTTTGAAATTTTAACAAATTTTTTATTTTTGGTGCAAAATATGACCCCCACAGACGCTTAGTTTAGAAGATACAGCCATTTTAAAGTTTTGAAATTTTAACCGGCTGTAATACAAATTTTTTATTTTTGGTGCAAAATATGACCCCCGCAGACTCTTAGTTTAGAAGATACAGCCATTTTAAAGTTTTGAAATTTTAACCGGCTGTAATACAAATTTTTTATTTTTGGTGCAAAATATGACCCCCACAGACGCTTAGTTTAGAAGATACAGCCATTTTAAAGTTTTGAAATTTTGACCGGCTATAATTAAAATTTTTTATTTTTGGTGCAAAATATGACCCCCGCAGACGTTTAGTTTAGAAGATACAGCCATTTTAAAGTTTTGAAATTTTAACCGGCTGTAATACAAATTTTTTATTTTTGGTGCAAAATATGACCCCCGCAGACGCTTAGTTTAGAAGATACAGCCATTTTAAAGTTTTGAAATTTTAACCGGCTATAATTAAAATTTTTTATTTTTGGTGCAAAATATGACCCCCACAGACGCTTAGTTTAGAAGATACAGCCATTTTAAAGTTTCGAAATTTTAACCGGCTGTAATACAAATTTTTAATTTTTGGTGCAAAATATGACCCCCGCAGACGTTTAGTTTAGAAGATACAGCCATTTTAAAGTTTTGAAATTTTAACCGGCTGTAATACAAATTTTTTATTTTTGGTGCAAAATATGACCCCCGCAGACGCTTAGTTTAGAAGATACAGCCATTTTAAAGTTTCGAAATTTTGACCGGCTATAATTAAAATTTTTTATTTTTGGTGCAAAATATGACCCCCACAGACGCTTAGTTTAGAAGATACAGTTATTTTAAAGTTTTGAAATTTAACCGGCTGTAATACAAATTTTTTATTTTGGTGCAAAATATGACCCCCGCAGACGCTTAGTTAGAAGACACAGCCATTTTAAAGTTTTGAAATTTTAACCGCTGTAATACAAATTTTTTATTTTTGGTGCAAAATATGACCCCCGCAGACGCTTAGTTTAGAAGATACAGCCATTTTAAAGTTTTGAAATTTTAACCGGCTATAATTAAAATTTTTTATTTTTGGTGCAAAATATGACCCCCACAGACGCTTAGTTTAGAATTTACAGCCATTTTAAAGTTTTGAAATTTTAACCGGCTGTAATACAAATTTTTAATTTTTGGTGCAAAATATGACCCCCACAGACGCTTAGTTTAGAAGATACAGCCATTTTAAAGTTTTGAAATTTGACCGGCTATAATTAAAATTTTTTATTTTTGGTGCAAAATATGACCACCACAGACGCTTATTTTAGAAGATACAGCCATTTTAAAGTTTTGAAATTTTAACCGGCTGTAATACAAATTTTTTATTTTTGGTGCAAAATATGACCCCCGCAGACGCTAGTTTAGAGATACAGCCATTTTAAAATTTTGAAATTTTAACCGGCTGTAATACAAATTTTTTATTTTTGGTGCAAAATATGACCCCCACAGTTAGTTTAGAAGATACAGCCATTTTTAAAGTTTTGAAATTTTAACCGGCTGTAATACAAATTTTTTATTTTTGGTGCAAAATATGACCCCCGCAGACGCTTAGGTTAGAAGATACAGCCATTTTAAAGTTTTGAAATTTTAACCGGGGCTGTAATACAAATTTTTTATTTTTGGTGCAAAATATGACCCCCACAGACGCTTAGTTTAGAAGATACAGCCATTTTAAAGTTTTGAAATTTTAACCGGCTGTAATACAAATTTTTTATTTTTTGGTGCAAAATATGACCCCCGCAGACGCTTAGTTTAGAAGATACAGCCATTTTAAAGTTTTGAAATTTTAACCGGCTGTAATACAAATTTTTTATTTTTGGTGCAAAATATGACCCCCGCAGACGCTTAGTTTAGAAGATACAGCCATTTTAAAGTTTTGAAATTTTAACCGGCTATAATTAAAATTTTTTATTTTTTGGTGCAAAATATGACCCCCACAGACGCTTAGTTTAGAAGATACAGCCATTTTAAAGTTTTGAAATTTTAACCGGCTGTAATACAAATTTTTTATTTTTGGTTCAAAATATGACCCCCGCAGACGCTTAGTTTAGAAGATACAGCCATTTTAAAGTTTTGAAATTTTAACCGGCTGTCATACAAATTTTTTATTTTTGGTGCAAAATATGACCCCCACAGACGCTTAGTTTAGAAGATACAGCCATTTTAAAGTTTTGAAATTTTGACCGGCTATAATTAAAATTTTTTATTTTTGGTGCAAAATATGACCCCCACAGACGCTTAGTTTAGAAGATACAGCCATTTTAAAGTTTTGAAATTTTAACCGGCTATAATTAAAATTTTTTATTTTTGGTGCAAAATATGACCCCCACAGACGCTTAGTTTAGAAGATACAGCCATTTTAAAGTTTTGAAATTTTGACCGGCTATAATTAAAATTTTTTATTTTTGGTGCAAAATATGACCCCCGCAGACGCTTAGTTTAGAAGATACAGCCATTTTAAAGTTTTGAAATTTTAACCGGCTGTAATACAAATTTTTTATTTTTGGTGTAAAATATGACCCTCACAGACGCTTAGTTTAGAAGATACAGTCATTTTAAAGTTTCGAAATTTTAACCGGCTATAATTAAAATTTTAATTTTTGGTGCAAAATATGACCCCCACAGACGCTTAGTTTAGAAGATACAGCCATTTTAAAGTATTGAAATTTTGACCGGCTGTAATACAAATTTTTTATTTTTGGTGCAAAATATGACCCTCACAGACGCTTAGTTTAGAAGATACAGCCATTTTAAAGTTTTGAAATTTTAACCGGCTGTAATACAAATTTTTTATTTTTGGTGCAAAATATGACCCCC